>JAFIDM010002131.1:108543728-108553758 GCA_023159025.1 Thereuonema tuberculata
AATAAATAAATAAATAAATAAATAAATAAATAAATAAATAAATAAATCTCCTGTTTAATAATTAAACATAAAGGACAATGAAATCATTTCCTTGCTTCCCTCATCCCTCGAAATCTTCAAACTTACCGAGTGAATCCTATTTTTATATTGTTTTTTTGATGATCGGATGAGAGAACTGTAACTAATAGGTTGGAATAAATGGCTTTAAAAGATAACAAAGTCAAGATGCCGTGCTGGCGTGGTCGTGCGGTCTCGGCGGCGGCCAGCCGTGGCGACCAGTGCACCAGTACCTGGGTTCGAATCCCGGCAGTGGCATGGCTGTTTCAATTTCCTTTCCAGTGTTGTCCAGCCTCTTCTACGCTTTCTCTTCGGTCTGACGTCATTCCTTAATGGCGTCCTGGGGGCAGGCAACGAGGAAACCACCCCCAGTATCTTTCCCCAGGTGTTTCTAGGAGATCCATGTGAGACCTCCATAGAACTGGACCTGTCTTCGGACAGAAAACTATGGATGGATGGATGGAAAGTCAAGATGTGTCAATAATTTGTTGTGAATAATTCAATATGAAGTCAATCATTTAGTTATTATAAGTACATTCATCAGAAGCTTTATATTTTTATATATACTTGATTATTACGATCATAACAGCAAATATTCCATAGCTCTTGGACAACATTCTTTACATGAAGGGAAAAAACCTGCCCTTGGATTATCTGCGTTAATCGGAATTCTCTCATCGGAATCCTTACAGTAGTTCAGGGATGTTCTTATTTCATATCTTCAACTGTACAATTGAATTCTTTTATTCCTAGTAACTTCACTTGGTAGTTAACTACTGATATTTGCTCGGGATCTATTTTCTACCCTTGTACATAATTTAAAGTGGTTCATTGCCGATGTCTCCTGGACCTTTTATTTTTACTTCAAACCTTTACATTCCAATCGCAGTTCATCATTTTTCACAACAAAACTTCTACAAAGTTACAAGTATTTAACACTTGTTGTTATTATTAAACATCATAACATCAGAAAATAAATGTCAAACTACATTTATTAACTGAAAAAAACGAATTTTCAAGGAGATAAAAAAATTAACCGTCTCCTCTTTTTCAAGCCTTTTTTACAATAACTTATATAAATATTTATTATAAAAGAGAAGATTTAAGGAAGAAGTATGGTTTGTTTGTATACTTGTTGTTATTGTTTTTCATTGTTCAGTTACTGAATTTCCGTGCCATGTTTTTGTTTAACTACTTCCCACTAGGACTTTGAAACCACCCCCAAATACCACCTCCAGTAGCGTAGTTAAGCTGAAAAACTAATCAACCATCGCCAACTTGCTCTAAACTAGCTCTAAAATTACATCACAGTATTATTAGTTGAGCTACAACAGAGCAGACCTTAAGAGAAGTGGATTTTAAAATAAGTGTATAATCGCCAAACTTTAATGAGAGCTAGGCAGTGGAGTTAAACTGGTGTTAAATATGAAAGTTGATGTACGTCAGTATATTTACCTTTAAATTACTCATGGGCATCGTAATATTGGCTCTTAAAGTGGGCCACAGGTAGGGTTTCATATGACTAAAATTCAATAAAACATACCGATCAGGTTTAAACTTTCAAATTATAAATATTCACATACAAACAGGGCATTACTATAAGGACATAGTATTTGTAAAGGGCCCATAACCTTAGGGCTACAAAAATCAATATCTAATCACGGCTGGACAGTATAATTTAGCTTTCAGAAAAGTTTGAAGGTGATAAGAGCATTTCTTCCTCCCTTTCTACGTTCTTAACTAGGAAGTTTGTTGGAAAGTGGTTAATTAACTTTGGAGTTATTAGTTTTCCCAACAAGATTTTTCAGTAATAGATCCCTCTGCCCCCAAACAAACACATCCACACAGATATAACTTAAAAACTGGTTTAGAATTTATTCCAGGGAAACGTAAATCGGAAATTTTAATATCAGTATTTAAAAAAAAAAAAAAAAAACACTCTGTAATTCTTAAAAAGTTGGATAATGATTTCACGAAAAGAAATGCTTCTCATTCATTTGTTATATCAGCTAAGATTTTGTCTATCACTTCAGGTTTTTGCAGAAATTATATTTTTAATCTTTTTAATTGGGGAAAGGGACGTCATGAAAAGAGAGTGAGATAGAGAGTGATTGACAGAGTCGACTTTCTGTAAACAAGGAGGGCAAAGGGACATCGTCTGAACAAGTAAAAGACGTTAGAGCAAGAAAAAAGTAGAAAAATTTGATCAAATCGTTGAATAATTTCTCACTTATCAATAATAGTTGAATTTGATTTTAATTCTGAAAAATACAAAAAAAAATCAATTTAGATATTTGTATAAATAGAAAGAAATTTGTATTACAGTAGACGCCGCTTAATGTAATCACTGTTAATATTATCATTCGTTTAATATTATCAATAAACTCCGGTCCTGAACAGACGTATTCGAATTAATGCAAAAATTATCGCTTAATGTGATCTCTATATCGCTTAATGTTATCAAATTTTAGGCCAATTGGTTCATTTTCGATAAGCGATTCGATGAAGTTCGTAGGACAGGCACTTTAAAAGGAACATTCTCCTCCTTATTGACAACTGCACTGCCCATGTCGAAATGGTGCCGTTAAAACACATGAAGATTGTCTTCCTACCAGCCAACACAACACTGTTGCTTAAACCATGCGATCAGGGAGTTAACGAACGCTTAAAGCGTATTACAGAAAAGAAATGCGCTCACGAATCTTGGAAAACATGGAAGATACGGAAGAACTTAATGGGAGTAACATGGCTAAAAAAATTAATGTTTTGGATGCGATACTTTTGTTGGCGATGGCGTGGAATGAAGTGTCGGAATAGACGATTCGCAATTGTTTTAATCATGGAGGTTTCTTGCAACCAGAAGAAAACGCCTATGCAGTTGTAGAAGAATTGGAGAAAATTATCAGTGCTCCACCCGACATGACTGAAGCTTGGATTTCGAAGCTTGGATGGACATCGACGAGAACCTAGAAACTTCGGCTGTATTAACAGACTACGACGTTTGTGAAGCTGTATCGAACTCGAACGAAATATCGACGTCTGTTTCTGATGAAGATGAACCCGAAAATGTTATCGAGGAAGAGAAGACTCCAACGAGTGCTGAGATGAGGAATGTGCTTCGAATTTTGCGACTGGGAGTGCAAAGAAAAGCTGACGCTGATGGGTTTCGTAAACATTATGAGTACGAACGTTTTATTAATGACTTCGTCCGTAAGGAGATCAGGCAATCAACAATTGATGATTTCTTTGTTCCTTGACACGTATGTACTATTCTTTTGTCTATCAATTTCAGTTTTTTATTTAATGCATTGTAATTTCATTATGTTCAGTAAATGTTTTCTGCTGAAATCGTCCTCTCCTCACCATTACTACAGTTTATGCTTCCCGTTTTTTAATTTAAATATTTTTCGTTTATTATAATCAATCGGTTGTAGTTATCAAAATCGGATCGGCCCGAAGTGATCACATTAAGCGGCGTCTACTGTACTATTTTTCAAAAATTTCAAATTAGTATTAAAAAATTTATATTTAATTAAACTAGGCCTCCCTGTCTTCCCTTGGTAAGTATGAGATAATCCAAGAAGAATCGATTCCAAACGATTATGGCAAAAAGTGATATTTTACTCCTTTTTGAATGAACTCATTATTTGATAGCGCGCGCCATTGTTGACGGAGAGAAGCTAAAAAAATGAACATTGAAATTCAAATTTTTATCTAGTAGGCTAAAATTAATGAGTTATTTTCTTTTCTCTCTGGCTCTTCTCTTATTGCGCCACACACACACACACACACACACACACACACACACACACAAAGGGAGTGATAAGAAACGATAATTTGAATGTAGTTCCCGTGGCCTAATGGATAAGACGTCTGACTTAGGATCAAAAGGTTGTAAGTTCGATTCCCGTCGCGAACGATTAAGTATAGAAATTTTTCACAGAAAATTTTGAAGTTCAAAATGCTTATTGTGAATCTGTCGACTTCCTCTGAACAATGAAAAAATCTAATATTCACTAACATTGTGAATATTAGAAATCACAACAATTGCACCTTTTGCATTTGTCGACTTCCTCGCAACAATGAAACAGGAACAACTGTTTTCTATTGTTACACTGCGCCGGACAGAGAAATAAAAGATTTTAGTAATATATAATTTATATCATGTTTAGACTAATATTATTAATCTAAATTTCAAAATGCTATACGTACAAACAGGTTTTGAAAACGTAGTAGTTAGTTAGTTATGGGGTGAGCGTGGGTGGCAGAGAAGCCGAGCACCGTGACCTGAAAGATCTAAGGAAATGAGAAATATTAAGGACGTAGGATATTAATATTAAGAAATATTATATCCTACGGAAATAAGGACAAACGGAGAGAAAGACTGAGAAAGGATGGCGTGAGAAATGCAGGGAAAACGGGAGAATCCCGGGAAAACCTGCCCAGCGTGAAAACATAGTAAGTCTATGAAAAAATTATTAATAATAATAATAAAAATAATAATAAAAAAAGAACTTGTGTGTTAATTTCATTCTTTGAAATTTGACCTTTAGGAAGGTCAAATGTGTAATGAAGTGGGGGAGTTTGGTGGCTTTACAATAATAGTTTTATTTAACTGTTCTATTCTTAAATTATACAGAGTTTAATTTACTGATTAATGGAACGAAACGTTACAATAGAGTATCGGCTCGATACTCAATTACTAAATTATACAAATAATTCTAAATTACTTAATACTCAAATAAGGTTGACTCTCCGAGAAGTGTTCTAATCTTCACTTCGAGATTCCGCTGACAGGCTCTTCGGTTCTTGTTGACCGTACGAGTAGAGTGAACTGCGGTGGCATCTAAACGCAGACGGGTCCCTTGTTTCGGCGACTAACGCTTCCATCAATTTCACTCGACGACCACACGTCTCGTATCCCGAATAACGTCTTCTTGCCGGCCGCTCCGTTCCCTCTCGTCTTCTGTCGACTCGCCTATCTCGTGTCAGCTATCCGTCCAACCTCATGACGAACTCCCCTCTACTTCACTCCCTCTATCCACTTATGGTCGTCCATTTATAGGGGTTCGCTACCAACCTAATTTACATAATTAACTTTGCAAATAATAAAAGAAACATGATTTGACAGATTGCAATTACACATAATTATTTAAATAATTAAACATAAATAATTATCATAAATACCTCATTACAATCCCCCCCGGGCCATCAGAAAAAAAAAGAAGAGCAATGGTAACAGTTAAAGTTAACGGGCCAAAAATTTGGCAATGAGTCCACGCGCTCGATGCAAATTACTTTCAGGTTCCCATGTAGCTTCATCCATAGCATAGCCACGCCACCAAACTAAAAAGAAACGTTGACGACGTATACGTTTCATGGCAAGTATGTCTCTGACTTCATACATATCTGTAAACATAGGGTCAGCTATTGGACCAGGAGAACGTTTCTCTGCAGGAACCCTATAAAGTCGCAAATATTTTACATGAACACATGGGTGCGCTCTGCACGAAGGTGGGAACAACAGCTTAGCTGTTACTAGAGTTACCATTTTTACTATTCGAAAAGGGCCTAGGAAACGTGAAGATAGCTTATGATGGTGCTCAGCAGACAAAATCGCAGAAGGAAATCGACGGCGAGCAACTAAAACCCAATCTCCTTGCTTATAGCGGACGGGGCGACGTCGTCTATCTGCGTAACGCTTCTGTTGTCGCTGCGAAGCTTCCAAAGAACGGCGAGCGGTAGCACTAGCCTGTATCATACGCTGCAGCATCGCTGGAACACTTGTATCCTGAGAACGTAGGTTCAAAGCAAGAGGCACAACATTTTTTCCATAAACAACTTCAAAAGGAGCAACATTCGTGGATGCATTGATATGTCCATTCAACGCTAGTTCTGCTAACGGCAATAAGAGATCCCAATCTTGTGCATTGTCATGGCAATAGTTCCGCAAATATCCTGATACAGATATTTGTATCATGCGTTCTGATTGACCATCAGCTTCGGGATTATATCCTGAAGTAAAATGTAAGTCACATTGCATTACTTTAAATAAAGATTTCCAAAAATCGGATAAAAATCTGGGATCACGATCAGAAATGATCACCTTTGGTGGGCCATGAAGTTTCACTACATCCCTTAGGAATAGGACAGCACAGTCTTCCGCAGTAATAGTTTTTGTACATGGGCTAAGATGGATCATTTTACTGAGACGATCCACCACAACTAATACCGCATCATGGCCATGTGACGTCTCCGGAAAACCTGAAACAAAATCCAGAGTGATTTCTTCCCAAGTCGTTTTTGGGATAGGAATAGGTTGCAACAACCCTGGACGAGCAAGACGAGAAGATTTGGTACGTAAACAAACGTCACAAGTCCCTACGAAGAGCTGGACATCTTTATACAGCCCGTACCAATACACATTTTGAGAGATACAGTTGTACATAGCTGATACCCCTGGGTGTCCGAGATCATGGGCGCTATGGAATCTAGTAAGAAGTTTAGTCTTGAGTGTTGATGCACTCTTTGGAATAAACAAAGGATTATGTCGCTTTAATCTTTTGCGAAGCAAACCTGAGTCGAGCATAAAGCCTTTGATCTTAGGACGACTCTGACTTAAATCGTGTATGAGGGTTTTACAAAATTTATCTCGCTGCCAAGCTGCTTTAATGTTATCTAAAAGCTCCTCTGATATATGTACTGTCGAACGTAAAGCGACTAATTCCGTTCGTTTCGGCGGTCCTGGTGGACGGGACAAACAATCGGCTACTTTATTAGCATTACCGGGGATATGAATAATGCGGAATCTAAATTGTTGTAGAAAAGAAATCCAAGATGCCTGACGTCGTGAAGTCACTTTCTGCTCAAATATGTATTTGAGAGCTGCATTATCTGTCAGAACTTCAAACTCAACTCCCTGGACATAATGTTGCCACAATTTCACAGCACGAAGAAGAGCAAAGAGTTCTTTCTCATAACTATTGTATTGTAATTCAGAGTCTTTAAGCTTGTGCGAATAGTAAGCACATGGTAACCAATTACCGTGATCGTCTGGTTGAGATAAGATACCTCCAATAGCTAAGTCACTGCCATCAGTAACAATTCTGAATGGTCTAGTCTGATCAACGATGCGCAAGACAGGAGCAGTTGTTAAACTAAGTTTCAGCTCCTCAAATGCTTGCTGTTCGCGAAGGCCCCACTTGAAAGTTGGTTTTTGTCCTTTTAAAAGATCTGTTAGCGGAGCTGACAGTAAAGCAAAATTGCATATAAAGGATCTATAAAAATTACACATACCTAAAAAAGATCTGACCGCAGTAATAGACCGAGGTTGAGGCCAGGTACGGATGGCGTCAATTTTACGTTTTTGCATATCGATGTAGCCTGTGCCAATAGAAAATCCCAGATAATCGATTTTATTTACCCCAAAATCACATTTACGAACATTTGCATAAAACACATTCTTTTTCAGAAGGCTCAGGACTTGTCTGATGTGTTGCTGATGTGATTCCATATCTGGGGAATAAATCAAAATATCATCCAAAAATATCACTACACACACATTTAATAGTGAAAACAATGTTTTGGTCATTAATCGCATAAAATAACTGGGAGCATTAATCCAGCCAAATGGCAAGACCCAAAATTCAAAATTACCCAATTGACATCGGAATGCAGTTCGTTCACGATGTTCCGGTAACACTCGGGCTTGATAAAATCCCTGGTGCAAATCTAAACGTGTAAATACTCGTGCTTTGGCTAAACGATCTATGAGATCATCAACACGCGGCAAAGCAAATTTGTCCAAAAGTGCTGATTTGTTAAGTGCCCTATAGTCAATACACATTCGAAGCAAGTGACTATCACGTTTAGATACAAAGAGAACGGGAGATGCATAGGGCGAGGCAGAAGGATGAATAAAGCCTTTAGCTAATAAACTGGTGATTTGCCGTTTCAACTCTACTAACTCTGCTTCACTAAGCCTATAGAGAGGACCTGCCCATGGTGTGGATCCCGGTTTTAAATCGAATCGAGCTGGCATACCTCTGTCGGGCGGCAATCCTGGAGGTAATTCGTCGGGAAACACTTCCTTGAATTCTTGGAGGACGGGCCTTAATGCTTCTGGAGTGGCTTGCAACTTTGTTTTGAAATCGTTGTAAGTGGTGTTTACGGAGAATGCTGCCTGGCTTGAGTCATGTAAATCCGGCTTTATATACACCGAGAATAGTTGATCCGCCTTTGTTTTGCGAGCTTCTCGGGCAAATTGCAATCTAGAAAGAAACATAGATTTTAATTCAACTGAAGGACACATTTTTAACGGTATTCTGTTCCCTCTTTGGTGCACCCACACATGTTGATTAGGCCAATCGATCTCTGGCTTATTTTGAATAAACCAATCCATCCCTAAAATTAAATCATAGGCATGTAGATTAGCTACTTCTAAGTTTAACCTAGTCGTGTAGGCTCCACTATGTGCTACTATGTTGTTCACTCGTTGCGTTGATGACATAAATGAGCCATTAGGTAACGCCACTCTACAGTTACTAACTGGTGATTTATCAGTGGTTTTTAAGCTTAATCGCTGCACTAAACGTTTTGAAACGAAACAGTGTGACGCGCCACTGTCAAACAATGCCTCAACAGGTTCACCTTTAATTTGAAAAATCCCCTTTAAGAGAGCTGTATTTGAATTTTTCATACCATTGTGCTCTGGAGTTTGATTTTTCTGGGCCTTACAAAATTTTGCGAGATGACCTCGGATATGACATTTGAAACATATACGATTTTCTACAAAATTTGATTTAGAACAATGATTAGAGTAAACTTTTGGATTTTTATGACAATTAAAACCTTTTTGTTCTTTATCACTTTTTACATTTACAGATTTTGGGCTCTTACTACTAATATTATTTACAGTATCACATTCCATAGGTTCACTTCCATTTTGAAAGTCAGGGTAACAGGTATTAGGTAAATTCACCTTATGCGAAACAACACGCGCATTTTCAAATGATATGGCTACCTTAAATGCATCCTGTAATGTGGAAGGAGCTCTATAAAATAATTCAGACCTAACATGAGTATTAGTACCTGCAATATAATATTGTACCTTATCAATTTCAGACATATCAATAATTTTACTAACAATTTCTTGAAATTTACTATTATACTCATGAATATTACTAGTCTGCTTTAACATGCGTAACTGACGCCTTAATTCAATTTGAAGGTTAGGCACTTGAAATTCTGCCGTAATCCCTAGCTCAAATGCTTGCCAGGTAGGAAATACACCAAATGTATGGAGTCTACCAACGTACCAATTTAAAGCTTGTTTTTCAAGTGACCCAATTACAATAGCTAACTTAGCATTATCATCTAACCCTTTTGCTAGAGCAACTTGCGAAAATGTAAACAACCAGGTCCCCACGTCAGTAGTGGTATCGCCTGAAAATTTAGGCAAAGTGATTAATTTAGAACTGCTAAAACTCACATTTTGACTCTTCATTATTTCGCTAATTTGCTTCATAGACTCTGTCTGCTGTTGGATTCCGGCTATCATAGCCTCAACTAAAGCTGTAGGGTCTGTCATGATAAATAAAAAAAAAATTAATAAATACACTTTATACTAAGTCAACTACTAGAATATCAAAAATAGAAAAAAATACAGATAAATTCCTTTAAGCTACAATAATTTCTATTAAGCAACGGAATTGACATACTCCGTTCCACCCCACACAAAAGAATAGAACCAACCACCCCCGCAAAAGAATGCAAACGCTCTGCTACCAAAATTTGTAATGAAATGGTAGCGGTTGGCATTACAATAAATTTCTTTTTACAATAAATGTTCTCATCCACATAAACAAAATAGAACCCAGCCACCACCGAAAGATAATGGAACGCTCTGCTACCAAAATTGTAATGAAGTGGGGGAGTTTGGTGGCTTTACAATAATAGTTTTATTTAACTGTTC
>JAFIDM010002131.1:108581092-108591797 GCA_023159025.1 Thereuonema tuberculata
TTATTTAAAATTTGCAAGTTTTTTTTTAAGTATAAATTGAGCATTATATATTATGTATAAATTAAGTAGTTTTTTAATTGAAAAAGCTTTTATATTAGAATGATTAAATTTAAGATAAAAAAATACATTTTTTTTTCTGTGTAACAGTAACTTCTTATGACCAATAATAATTACATTAAAAAATTATTGCTGATTTATTACAAATAGACTATCCTCAAATGTCTTCTTTTCCTCCTGTCAGCAAGTCAACACATCTGTTTGTTAACCACTGCAATAAAGCAATAGAAGCAACTGCTTTAGCATGGCTTCATCCCATCATGAGCTCAGCCACAGGTAGAATATATTGATAAAAACCCTTTTTTTCAATCTTATCATTTTGGAGGAGGAATTTTTATTTATGTACTTGAACTTATTTTTTTATGCTCTTTCAAATGAAAACACACATTAAAAATAATGTGTGTTTTACTTGAAAACAACAAAACTTATAAACTTTTAAACATTAAAGTTTTAGATAAAAACCTAAAGGACAAAAATAAAACTAAAAGCATAAATATAAAAAGAAAATGTGAAGAAAGTTGGAAAAAATGGTTTAGGTTTAGAAAATCATAAAAATGATGGGAGACCCAACAGTAAAAGAAATTACTGTAATATTCTCCCTGTAAAGTCTTGTAAAGGCTGATTGAGAAATGAAACAAAATGACATAAAATGCTTTTCTAGAGAAACTAAAAGATCCTCTCTGTGAAAAATTAAGAGAACAGACTGAGAAAGTAAAACAAACAGGAGCATGAAATAGACAGAGTTAAAGATGGAATTGGCAGAGAAGTGACTGATAGGCATGGATTGATTCTACAAATGATGATAATAATTAAGTGATTCACGTTCCAGTCTTGGAATGGGAAATGTACTATTAGTTCCTTTCCTTCCTTTTCAGTAAGAACAGAAATAGGAAGGATAAAAACAGTCCATCTGAAGGAATCACTCATCAAACAGTTGCCAAATTTTGAGCAGGTGACAACAATTTTGATTAATGACAACACTGACAGTTGAAGCCTCCTAAAGGATTTGATATAAATCAGATAAATACAACAAAGAAGATGGCTACCTGTGTTAAGAGGTGGAAGTGTCAATGAGTCAGACTCTAAAACGCGAATCTGTTGGTTGGGATGGCAGATGTTTGAGAATATTAACAGTACAAAAAGATAAGCCCTTGAGCAGTTCTTCTTCACCAAAACCATCTGAGTTGATATGTGTCGGTTGATGTTCAGAGGCAGCTATAGCAATCACACCTAATACTTTAAAATGCAGAAGTTGCTCTTGATAATGATATTTGCCAGGGTTGGCTTAAGGATCAGGTGCCGCAAAAATGAGGTCTAAGTGTACACACTCAAGTTTGTAAAAAATCCAACATCATGAAGGAAACCTGCAAATGAAGTGAAATATCCTACCGAGCTCAACTGTTCATATCAAAACTGCAGGGGGAAAAAAACACAAAAAAACCCACCTTTCATGGTAAGTGATGGATGTACACAGACTACACCCAATAGAAAGAACTAATACAACATAAGGTAACACCCTTCCTTTCTCAATTGCAAAGTTAATGTAAGCCAGTCAACTACTGAAATCATACAAACTGACTGAACTCAGGGAGCCAATATAATACCACCTTGAAACAGAGATCAAAACAGTATATTTACAACTAATACATTTGTCCTTTCCTAAGATACTAATCTCATTTATTACAAACCCATGGGTGGACCTTCAGACTCACAAGGCTAATCTTAAGAAATGGAACCCCACAGGCATTCTCCTTACATAATGGCACCAATACCAGCTATACAAATATTTATAAGGGTGAGTCATTTAAAAACCAAACATATATGATTGAAGAAATGTGTCTGTGATCCTTGCGAGTTATGTCCCATGTAAAGGAAGCGAATGCATTGTAGAACCTAATTTACCTTCACCCGTGACGTCATGAGTCATTTGACATCCAGTGAATTCGCCGAACACCACTGGTGGCAGTGTAGTCACCATCGAATCATAAAAATGGGAGCGAGCAAAGAGGAGTAGCGCAGTGTTGTGCTTTTTCTAACAATGGAAAGTGTGGGAAGCAGGCAGACGCATACGCGGATGAAAGCAGTGTACAGTGATTACTGCATGAGCCTCACACAAGTGCACATTTGGCGAAAACAGTTTCTAGAGGGCCGCACATCCTTCCGTGACAATGAACAGCCAGGACAACCACAAAAAGTGACTGACAATGTTGTAGTGCATATGGATGAGTTGATTAGAGGTAACCGGCGCCTGACTGTGGATGACATCGCGGCACTGGTGGGTCTGAGTCATGGTAACATCCATCAAATCATCTCCGAAAGGCTCCAGTACCAGAAAATCTGCGCTCAATGGGTTTCCCATAACCTTAATGAAGGTCAAAAGGACTATTGCATGGCCATTGCTATGTAGCATCTGCAGCAATATCAGCAACAAGGTGAAATGTTTTTGTCACACATTGTGACAGGTGATAAGACGTGGTGTCATGATTACCAGCCTGAAACAAAGAGGCAGAACCGACAGAGGAAACATTCCGCCTCCCCACCACCAAAGAAGTCCAAGGCCATACAGAACAGTATGGATAAGGCAATGATGATGCTGTTCTTAATCAATCTAGCAAACTCCTCATTGAGTTTCTGCAGAAAGGGGCAACTGTGACTGCCGTACGCTACGTCGACATCCTCACGAAGTTGCGGCGAGGCAAAATGTTCCGGACTGATCTAAGAGGATGTCATTTTGCTCCACGACAATGCTTGTCCGCATACTGTCGATGTTGCCTGCGCCACAATGCAGAAATTCATGTGGGAAATGCTAATGCATCCCCCCCCCCCACACACACACAGTTCTGACATGTCTTCTGTTATTTTTAAGTGTTTGGAGAATTGAAATGTGCACTCAAAGGCAAATGATTCACATTGGACGATGATGTGCAGGACACAGTTCAACAATGGTTCCAGCAGCCATCCAAGGACTTCTTCCATAGAGGCATTCAGTATCTTATTTCACAGTGGGATAAGTGTCTCAACAGGTGTGGCGACTACTTGTAGCCGACTCAAAGTTAATGACTTTTCCACCAGGTGTTTGATTTTTAAATGACTGACCCTTATAGCTAATTTTAATTTTCTTAACTAAAAAAGCTTAAGCTTCACTATGTGCTTAAGACATATTGCTCTTAAAATATGTCTGCATCCATTTTCAGTCTTCAATTCCTTTACTGCTACAGTGAAACCTCCACTAACGGACACTCCCGAAAAGCGGACACCCCCCAATAGCGGACAATTTTGCAATCCCTAGTCCCTTAATATAGACGTTTCCATGTATTGACCTCCGATTAACGGACACTCCCAATAACGGACAACATTCTACAGAAAATGAACGATCATGTGTTGCTTTTCAAAAGCAATAGAATCAGGCTACAGTAATAAGTATCGTCCAGAGGAAATTTTGAAATAATGGATCACGAACTCCAATGAAAACTCCAAACACATCAAAGTTCGGAAACGGAGACCAGTGCGATCGACTCTGTTGTCTTCGATTGGTTTTGTGCTGCACAAGCAAAAAACATTCCCATTAGTGTGGGCCATTATTGCAAGAAAAGGCGTTGGAAGCAAAGGAAGACCTTGCAAAGTTAAACGATTTAAATATTCATTTTGAGAAACATGTTTTCAATGCAAAAAAGAAATGTCAAACTCTGTTAACTGATTACTTTAGTAAATAAAATTAATTTTCTAATCCGTTATCTTACTTAAAATAATGACAAAATTAATGCTGTAATTAATTTTGTTATTATTTTAAGTAAGACTAATGGATTAGCATTCATTTAAAAAGGATAATAGTAAACAGTTTGCAATTGTTCATATTTTCTCATAGGGCAATGTTAATTGTAGAAATTTAAGATTGTACGTAATTTTTCATTAAATGACATGCTATAAGCTAAAAATTGAAAAAAAATAGTCCTCCCCAATAGCGGACATCTCCCAATAACGGACGAAACTTCCGGTCCCATGACTGTCCGCAATTCGGAGGTTTCACTGTATCTGTTTTTATGCATATGTTTATTGCTACATGAAAATTCCTAACTTACTGCAGTAAATTAGAAAATTTTGCTTCTACTATAAAAGCAAGAAGCATCCATAGGACAGATGTACTTCAATGTCTGTCACATCCTGGGATTCTTAAAAGAATCTTAATGCTTTTAATAATAAGAGTAGAAGCAAAATTCTTCATTTTGTGCAGCAATAAAGGAATGGAAGAGTTAGAGGATTTTTTCTTGATTCTCATCTAAGCCAAGAGAAGTTCTGTTGAAAAACAAATAATTTAAAGAAACAGATCTGTCCTGGGATGCTTAAAAGACTTGAACCCTTGAAATTTTTATCATTTATTCAGGACTTTAAGGAGTTGACGTATACCAAATTTTAGCTCCTTTTTTTGCACTGAAAGGGGGTAAAAAAATTATAAGAGCTGAGAGCTTGTTGCACTGCGAGGAAGGATCGGGCAGCTAATGTGAAATTGGAAATGCCGGTGACAGTCACTTCAAGTCAACTTCAGAAATTGGGAAGAAATATTACCAAACATGTAAGTAAATTGTTGGGAAAACTTTTTGCTTTTTGTATATTTAAACAAAGAAAAAGAAAATCTAAGCAGTAGAACATGAGGAATATCATAAAGATCAATGATCTCAATGGTTTTTCAGATTGGCTACACAAAATTGTTAGAAAGCTATTCATGAAATAGTAAAACACAATTAACCTTTAGCATTTACAACAAACTCATCATCATGATGTGCGATCTTCGTATATACGAAGTTACGCGGTCTACGGAACCTAGTGACCCCCGAAGGGTGAACAAGAAGGTAATGAAGTTGTGATGGGAAATCTGTTCTGTCAGCATAATGCATTTTGGCGCTTGTATATGATTATCAAATCACTATTCACATAAAGTTAATCATGAATCAGTGAAATACATTTTAAATAATTCTTAATACTTACCCTCAAGCAATCCTTCAGGTGTTGCACAAATAAAAAATATATTTATTTATTTATTTATAATAACTCTGAAAGTCCAGTTAAGATAAAAGAAAGTCTATACATCAGAAAACTAAATTAGAAAAGGCTACTTTTATCCAAAAAAAAATAGATTGCATCATTTAAATGGTTGATTTTGAAACAATCACTTACAATAACAATATGCAGGCAGGTATTCAATCTAACTTCAAGACTGCTGATGATCACAATTGGAAGTCATCACTTAAAATCATCAGCAGTCTGCTAAAATGTTACTGTATATAATAAAAGGAGGAGTTTGACTACAGATATCTCTATTTCAAGAGTTTCTCATCTGGTCGAACACATACGACTCAGGAAGACTGGGAATAACATGTGGATCAAATTTGTGATTAATGAAATTATGAAAAACAAAACACAAAAATTTAATATCTAAAGGTAAATTATTATATGTTTACATGTTAATGGGTGGTATCCAAAGTTTTTGAATTTTAGTTTTGGGGTACATGTCTTTAAAAAGACTGAGAATCACTGGTCTAGAGTGAAGCGGCAGTGAAGGACATCACAAGAAGAAAAATGGACACAAAAGGAAAATATCTTGGCTTACCAGTATTAATCCCAAGACATAAAGTAATCTTAAACTGCAAAGATTGTGGATATATAGATTATCAGTAATTGTATCAGGAAAGGGACTAGCATATTGAGTAAGTTGAAGAAGGCAGACAAGAGTCAAAACACTAAAAAAAGATGATGTGATTAATCTTCAAGGGAAGTGTTGTTGAGAAAGCTTTGCAGTGTTGTCAAAAGCCAAGAATTTAATTGTTTGCAGATGGCAATTCCCAAATAAGGAAGAAAACAGAGCTATAGAGTTCTGTTTTTAAAGGAGCAAAAGGATTTTTTACAAAAGTTTTTACAAAACTATGTACTATGCTCTTTGAATTTGTCAGTTGTAAATGGAATGTTAATGAAAAAAAAAAAAGGCCCTCTTTTCTTTCATTACAATCTGGAGATTACAATGACACGCTAATTCAAAGTGCTGTATAGAACAAGGATTGAATCCTGAATGTTTTTAGTTATTTTTCGTTATATTTCGTTTTTTGTTATCAAAGGAATATTTGAATGAATAAATTATATATTATTTTAATTTATTTTCATTGAATTTCAAAGTATAAAACAAAATACATTCTTATACTTTATTTATACTGTTCAAAGAGTAATGAGAGAGCTCATGATAAATCATAGTGGAATATAGGTTCATGCGTTAACAAAAACAAATCAACACCTGAAAGGAAATGTTCCACAATGAAAGTTTGCACATGCAATGTCAAAGATATAAAGAATTGCAGACAATATCATAGCAAAACGACTTTAATTTAGAAGACTATCATAAATGTGACAGATTATTACCAAAAACCATCTTCTGGCTGCAACACATGCTGATGTACAGGGTGACATGGAGTTCAACAAAAATAGTATTGTCATCTTGTGATATTGTTCCGTAACTGCTGCACATGATCTAATATTCCATCATGGCTGCCCAGAAAAAGTATTCAATAGAAAACTGATCAGGGAACCAGGCTGACTAAGAAACGGCTTCAAGCAGGTCTTCCACATCCAATTCAGGGCCCAGATACCAAATGCAGCAATTACGATCAAATGCCCTCCCACATTATGATCAAAATCATAGATTATATGAAAGTTTATATAAAATGTATACTTAATTATAAAAAATAAGGAACACGCCATAGGCTAATTCAAATATTTTTTTTTTTTTTCGATTAAGACCTCAGCCTGGGCTCCTTAATGCTGAGGAACCAACTGACCCCTGCCTTGTGGAGTCCCTGTTCAAGAGTACCAGGTTCTTTCTGGGAAAGGAGAGTCTTATGTGGTTGGCTCCTTGCAGACATAAAAAGGCAACATTAAAAGATCTCTTAAAACATCACTATGTTGTTAAACTTCCTTTATTGTTAGGAGAGATTATTTGCCATAGGAGATCATTAAAATGATCAACTGATGCAATTTCCAATCCTTCTTCCATTTCACTGTTTAACAAATAATAGCTGTCTGTCTGATCCAACCAGAGACTTCTCAGTAGGTTTCAATATCTTCAAGTACCACTGCTGTCAACACTCTTTTTACTACATCTAAGATGGCAAACATTTTGTCAACCAGCCAACTTATCAATGTATGGGACCATTTTTATTTCCTGTAGTATGACAATGCAGTGTCTATAAATTCTGTATAGTTATCATATAGCAATGAATCTATTGTTGAGACATTATTAGCAATAACTGAAGTGAAAGTAATGGATAAAACAAGTGTACAAAGGCCACAAAACAAATGAGCAAATGTGCTCTTGAAGCAACCTTTACAGTCATTGCATCCCTTCCCAATAGATATCTGCATAAATAATGTAATACAGGAATTGATTCTGAAGAGTCATTAGATATGTCGTGATCACATAGTGAACAAAGAAATCGGATACTCAGTTTTCTGAACAATAGCCGCAGTAATTAATCTTTGAGTTTATCCGTCCAATAAATGGTATTACACTAGTTTGATTCAATAATCCTTACAAATGGTGAAAAGAATAACTGGCCGACTTAGCAGTAACAAATTAATTAGTCAGACAGAAATTCCGAATGAGAAGACAATGTGCGTGTATCAAATTAACGAGAGAAATTGAAAATAAAACAAACTTACTTGGTAATGTAAAATGAATAAATAGGACTAAAAGGATGGGAATAATCTGACAGTTTCAGAATATTCCCATCCTTTTAATCTTGTTTATTTATTTTACATTACCAAGTGAGTGAGTTTTATTTTCAATTTCTCTCCTTAGAAATTCAGAAGTTTATGAAATCCTTTTTGCTATGTGAAACTGGTGAAAAAGAAAAAGAAAACGGACTAGTGTAAATTGTCAGATCTAGAACAATAAGTTGAAGGAATCTTATTTCAAAACGACTGAAATATTTAATGCAGTAAATGAAATCACCAATGAAAAGGAAAATGATAACTAATGGAAAATCTACAACAACTTTTGATTTTAGTTTGCCAGAAAAACCTAGTAAAACTTCAGAACTGAAAAACAAATAATAAATTAGCAATTTAAACCCAATCCAAATTTCATAATAAAGATGGCAGGGTTAAAAAGCATAAATAAAAAGCTTTTGGAGGAAAGAAATCTGATACTAGAAAAAGTAATGAAAACTGCAAAATCAGTAGATAGCAAGTGATATAATGACATTGCAAGGTTTACGGAAAGCAAAAAATTAGGAACAAGTTTTAAAGATGAAGCACTTTTTATTAAATATGAAGGAGATATACACCAATCGACAAACCACTCATAGCTAGTTTTTATTCACATCTAAAGTTTAGAAATAATTGGTCCATTGAATTATTCTATTTTTCTTGATTGATTTTGCTTCAACATATTTGCATCAAAGGTCAATTTAGAAAATATTAAATATTACCATTAAACAATGGGCCTTCAACAATTTTGCCTTTTTTATTGTCAAAAATAATGACAAAGATTACGTCAAAGAAAAAAAAAAAAAAGCTCAGAAAGCATTGACAGATTGAAATTTTGTTTGGTACAAAGTGTTCTGAAGGGAATCATTGAAAAGACCAACGACTGAAGCAGGTTTTATTAAAATTAAAATAAATTCCATAAATTATACAAAATTTATATTAAGTAAATATTAAACTAAATAAATAAATTCAACAAAGTGGCTACAGATTCATGGCTTCTTTTCTAAGCTTTAACTATGTTCTTAGTAGAATGTGTTTCTTTCCTGGAATTTTTATTTAAATGGAGTTCATTGTACATCAAAACTCATCGATACATATTAGTAAAGACTCCTTCTGTTATTCTTCCTATAATAACTCCTACAAAAACTTCAGACAGCGATATCTCAGAGACCATTCCATTAGTCTGCTTTTCAACTAAATGACTTTTGTATTAACAATACTAATATACAATTCAGGTTCTGTCTTCTAATTATAACAATCTACAGAATAGGTTCTGCATTGCATCTTAACATCTACAATTCAATTTTCAATTTTACAATCCAATTCATGTAAACAAACAATTCATAAATCTTTAAAAATAACAATTCATGAGAAAGAAAAATAAAAAGTTTACATCCTGTTTTGAAAGAAAGATAATGTATTACTATTTATAAATGAACCTTTATCTTTTAATGCTTAATGTAGCCAAAAAAATTCCCATAGACTACAGCATTAAGACTGGTAATTAACTCATACAGATCACAGACTCAAGAACTGGCTAAATGGATATTTAATAAACTTAAAAATATAGGTCAAGACAACAAAATTATAATTAAGAATATTCAAAGTTCATAGAGAAGTTAAAGAAAACAACTAACCAAGACTAACAATATAAGAGACATAGTGGCTACGTATACATCTATACTGGTGGAAGAATATGGTTAATGAAAATCTAGAGAATAATGACAGTATAACACAATTGAAAGGATCAGAATTATGGAAGCATTAAAACTTATATGTCGTACTAAATATTTTAAAATAGGAGATAAATTTTTTAGACAAATAAAGGATCTCGCAAAGTTTGTTCAGTTGTTTTACGTAAGTTGTCTCTAGTAGCACTTAGGTGTCTTTAATGTCATTCGACGCAATTTTGTAATATTGTATTGTTATAGTTGTCATATAAGCATATATTTAAAACAAAAACTTATCGAAATTGGTGGATTTTGTGTCGCCAATTTATTATTGAAGATGGAAGAAAATAAGCACACAAGACTGCATGTTCTTTCAGGCAAAAACTGTTACAGCTTGGCTGGGAAGTTCTTATTCATCTGCCATTTTCACTAGACATTGCACCTTCGGATTTCCATTTATTTCGGTCTTTACAAAATTCTCTTAATGGAAAAAATTCGATTCCCTGGAAGACTCCAAAAGCACCTGGAACATTGTTTTAGCTCAAAAAGATAACACGTTTTGGGAAGATGAAATTATGAAATTGCCTGAAAGATGGCAGAAGGTAGTGGAACAAAACGTTGCAGACATTGTTTAATAAAAGTATTGGTGCAAATGAAAAATGTGTCTTAATTTTACTTAAAAACAGAGCTTTTTTGGCCAACCCAATATACTGTAAACATATGATCACTTATCATTCTGCACATCCAATCAAAATTAAAAAAGCAGCAATAAAAAAATATTTTAAATAGAATAACTGAAAATACAATGTGTAACGAGGAATGGGAAAAAAAAGGTTGACGATATGAAACAAAACTTATTATTAAATGAATAGCCAAAAAGATTTATAGACGTGTTAAAAACAAAAAAAGAAATAATATGAGGGTCATACTGAAAGTCATAAGCAACAATTTTTTAAAAATCATATTAATTTTTTTTGGAAAAACAAATACATCACTTTATTTTTCAGACTTTTCCTAATTTTTTCACATAGTCTCCATTTTTTGGATACATTTTTCCCATCGTTGTGGGAGGTTAAAAATTCCTTTACATTAGAACTGCGTTCCAAAACTGCGAAAAAACTGATGCACTGTTTTCATGATGTCCTCCATCATTTCATAGCATTGACCTCGCATGCCTTCCTTCGCAGCACTAAAAAGATGATAATCGGATGGTGCTAAGTCGGGGCTTT
>JAFIDM010002131.1:108601309-108631021 GCA_023159025.1 Thereuonema tuberculata
TATCATCTTTATACTCAACTTTTTGTAAGTAAGTGCGTTTTATTTATTTCACTTTATTTTGTTTTTTTCTTCTTCAATTTTTATATAAATGAATTGAATGATAATTTGGATAACTAGTTTTCTAATTTTTCTTGATACAACAGTACAATTCTTTTAAAACTTAGTATAAAACTTAGATCATGATTTAAATTTAAAGTCAACACAGGTTTTTATTTGTTTGTACAGATTGCATCCTGGAATCTTGCTATTATTTCCTTCTTTATTGCTCAACTATTTCTCTTCTACTCGTCTGTTCCTTAATTTTTAGTTCATATGCTAATAACACTGTACAACAAAATTTTAACTTTTTTCATGCCATGAAATGAATTACTTTTACTAATTCGGGTCTCCTAAATTCGAATTTGAAGTAAAAAATTCTCTATCACTAACCGTTTTCTTTGGCAACCACATTCAATATTTTGGTTAAAAATTTGATGTTTTTTTCATAGTTGTAGTTCCAGAGTCACACTACACTCAGTGTTCAAAAGAACCCATTTTATTGAAAAGGATGTGATGATTACTGATAAAATATCAAAGAGTTTAAAAAACTAAAAACAACAACAAAAATTATTACATGCAAATAACTTAAAAACAAAATGTTAAAAACTTAAAGTTTAGAATGTTTTTCTGGAAGACTTTCTTTTGTGGCTGGGTCCGGACCACTCAGAGACACGAAATCAACAGTGGTCAAAAAGCATTTTAGGAGATCATTTTCCTGCATATCGCCTTTCCATTTGGGATATTTGCTGGTGAAACCTTTCTCCGTGCTCATCGCTGACCATTCCCAGATTCGGTGGAAAGTAATTAAGATGGGATGCAGGAAATGAATTTTAAGGGACATATTGTAGCCCATTACCTCATATGCCCTTAACAAATTTTCCACAACTTCGATGTAGATATCTGCTCTGTAAATTCCCAGGGATTTCGAACGTATGTCTTTGAATGCACACCGTGCCACATTTTCTGTTTCAGTGATTTTTTCCTCCATCATAGGATCCTGCTGGATTTTCCAGATTTGACGACCAACGAAAATGCCCTCTTTTAATTTTCCTTCACTCAACCTGGGAAATTTGTCTCTTAAATACTGAAAACCATTCCCATTTTTGTCCATTGATTAACAAAATTCTTCATTAAACCCAGTTTTATATGGAGCTATGGTAATAAAATTTTCTGAGAATCTACGAGTGAATGAAAGTTTACATTTTTCTCACCTGGTACTAAACTTTGTCTCAAAGGCACTCCTTCATTCTGTAATGGTTAACTCTGTCCCAAGAGTTCCACTCACACAAGAAACAACAATATTTCGTAAATCCTGTTGCATTCCGATTAATAGACAATTGCTTTTAGGTCTCCACATGTTTGCCATTCATGATCGTAGTAACTTAGTGCTTTCAATCCATGTTTTCATACATTTCTTTCATATTTACTGTATATGCCATTGGTACCGAAGGGTAAACATTACCATTGTGTAGCAATGTGGCTTTTAGACTTGACTTTGAAGAGTCAATAAATAAACGCCACTCATCTGGAATGTGTTCTCTATGTAGCTGACGCACAAGTTCACTCACATTATTGCAGTAAGTAAGATCACCCTTTTTACAATAACATATCGATAAGCTATGTTGACGCTTTCGATAAACTGACACTTTGGTGTCCGGTTGTAAGAGATTCCATTCCTTTAGTCGAGATGCTAACAATTCAGATTGGGCTTGTGTGCGATTTAAATCTCTTACAAGATCGTTTAGCATTGACTGTGAAAATAGACGGGGGTTTTTTGGATTCCACGAATTCAGAATCAGAATCAGAGTCGGGAGTGAAAGAAGTACTGGGACCAGCCTCAGGAGAAGAACTCGATGCTTCCTCTTGTGAGGTCAATTTTCTAGGTGGAGTTGGAATAGGAAATGAATCGCCAGGCTTAACAGGCCCTCATGCGGAGGGCAAATCTGGATAAATTATAAACCATTTTTTGATGAGAAACCAAAAAGTTTGGTTAAACAGAAATAACAGTCCAAGAGGTGGTCCTTCTGCTCTGTCCAAATCTTAGGAACAGCAAACAGAATAGAAGGGCGAGTGCCATTTAACTAGCCTCACAAATTATGAGAACATCCGCTACAACAATATTTAGGTGCAAAACTTTTGTCCTTATCTACTTTAGAGTTAAAGTACAATTCCTATGCTTTCTTAATCGTAGGAGTAACATTTTCTCTTTGCGATTTTGAAGTGAATTCACTACACACATAGCAAAATACATCCGGAAAATTTACGCACTGATGCAACATCGTTGCCGTAAATTGCCACTTTGTCTGAGTTTTACAAACTAAAAGTCTGTTTAACGTACTTCTCACTGTTAAAAGCACTGTTATCCACAACCACAAAATTAACATCTGAACTCACAATAAATGTGAACACACAACTTTACGTAAAAACGTTCTGCAGAATAGCAAGTACTATACTGTCTGAATTTCATTGATAATAATATATATATTTAGCAGTGAAGTACAGATATACATTTCAGAAAGAATGTAAACAGGAAATCTGTCATATAACCATTAACTTCCATTAGCGTCTGCCTGCAATTTTATCTTATGTTTACAATCAGACAGCACTGGAGTGCCCACCCGGCGAGTATTAGGAGAAAGCAGATTGCATCACTGAACAAAAAACCTCACCTGATACAAAAAAATGGGACGCATTTTCGAATTCAGCACACACAACAACATAAATATTTCAGTTTCAAGATTCGGCATTTCTTTTATTGTACTGTGTAATTGAGCTAAATTTGATAGTTTTCTAAATTTTGATTTAACAGAATCAAATGATGTAGTTTCTTTCTTCGATTATTGGTAATATTCTAGGGCTTTCTGTAAATATTCGTCTACTTTTTTTGCTTTTTTTCAATGGGGAAGGGTTGTACTCACTAGCACTTGAACTTTCTTGTGATCCTATTTGTAATTGCTCCTCTCCTTCTTTCCCTTTATTTGCTCCTTCATCTGCTCCATCTTTGTTTTCTTCATGATTAATGAAATCCACATCAACATCTTCATCAAAAACTAATCTGTGGTCTTCAATGTAGCATTCAGAAGATTCAATGCACTTCTCGATGGCACCTGAAAATTCTTTATATAAATGTTCATCATCAGTTGAAAGTTCACTTGGTGCAAATCCAGTAAAATGTTGCTGAAGCAGTAAAATATTATTTGCTGGATTAATTGGATTGTTTTGGTTTGATTTTCATAGAACTAAAAGCGAAAACTTTTTCAATTAATAAACTCAACTTTTTTGTTTAATTTGATTCACTGACTGAACTTCCAACGATGTTATATCAATGAAAATTACTTTAAAACGATGTGGAGCAACAGCAAAGGGAAGAAATTTTTGATAGCAGGTTGGCTTTATTAGCCAATGAGAAGTCTTTGTGGCATGGGATAGTCATTCTTCCATTTCTGTTTAATAAGGAGCCTTTGAATTGATTGCCCAAGGAAGTGTGGTAGCCCTCATTTCAAAGGTCACCCACATTTATTGACAGCTAAAATGGGAAAGAGGACCGTTAGCAATAAAACAACCACTTGTTTTGGAAACAATTCAAATGTTCAATCCCCTTCAGAAAAGAAAAGACATTGTGAAAGTCACTTCCATTAATTTGATCCATTCTAATATTATCCATAATAAATATGTTTCTACGATATTGTTTTGTTAGATTTCCTCTAAAACTTAAAATATTAAACACTAAAACAATTAAGATATTACATCGGTTAGATATTGAAGGGACTCTGCAGCACATTTTGTTTATTTTCATTGTTAAATAATTTTTACATGTAATATTTT
This sequence comes from Thereuonema tuberculata, assembly GCA_023159025.1. Classification (NCBI taxonomy): domain Eukaryota; kingdom Metazoa; phylum Arthropoda; class Chilopoda; order Scutigeromorpha; family Scutigeridae; genus Thereuonema; species Thereuonema tuberculata. Next base: position 108,605,174 of record JAFIDM010002131.1, read on the forward strand.
ACAACAAATGAAAAATAGTAACTTTTAAACCCATGAATCACTCTTAAGCAACATCACATTAATCTGTTCATTGTTATTTGTCTTCTTCCTTTTATTATCCTTCCGTTCTTGAGATTTTTTTTCTTCTTTTTGCCTTTATCTGAATTTCTTCATTTTGATCCATTGTAGGCATTCCATTTATTTCAACATCAGACATTTTGTTTGTATATAAAAGAAAGCTGTTCTTCCAATGGTCAGTTGGGAACAGTTCGCTAATCAAAATCAAGGTTTTTAAAGAAATATGGATAGCCTCTATATTCCACTAAACATTTATAAATCTCTTAAAAGACCTTTTATATTCTCATCTTAAATTTAAAAATTAGAATACCCCACACTATATTTAAAAAAAACTGATAGTAAATGCTATGAGCTTACATAATTCACAGCTAACTATTTTTTGGGAAAGTGAGAGGCATCTCCTTTTTCCACTAACCCTTCAATTATGGAAAATTACTTACTTGGCATAAATGGTAGAATATGATCACTCACAGCGAAGTAATTTCCAATCAATTAATTTATCCTTATTCTTACTTTTCACTATGCATCTAATGTGTAACTAACTAATTGTTTTTATTATATGTTGTATTTAAACACTAGCATATATTACCTCATCAACAATGAAGAGATAACAATGTGACTGCTTTTAGTCTAGATAAAATATTCATCAGTCATATATATAGCAAGTTAAAATGAATGCATTGCTAGGAACATAAATGAATTTGTTTATTGGAAGGCTTGATTAAAACTCATAATCCGAGTGAAAATTCTACAATTATTAGCAAATGACCTAGACCAGGGGTGCTCAGACTTGTAGTGTCTGCGATCGACCACAAAATATTTCGGCGACAAGTGATCGACGGCTGACTATTAGGACTAGGCTAATGAATAGCTACTAAAGAAAAAATGTACATACTAAAGAAAAATGCTTTTATTGCACATACTTAGAGATAAAAAATTTACATAATAGGTTACATACCTAATTACATAATTGTAACGTAGTCTTAAATTGCTAATTTTGACTAGATGTTGATGCATGACACTGCATAACATCCATGTGCTTTTCAAAGGATGGCACGTAATTACTGAGCACCAACCGCAAGCATGATAACAGATGTTCATCAGTAAGGTGATTGCGATATTTTTATTTCTGAAAATGTAGATTCGCACAAGTAAGTTGATCCGAACAATCCTGTTAACTGAAGAGCTATTTGTTTCAAACATGGATATTTGTCTTCGGTTATCAAAGACCAAAATTTGGTATCTATTGCTCTGGCTTTGAGATGTATATCTGACATTATCTGCAATACCTCTGTATTGAAAGTGTTTGATATTTCAGTTTTAGATTTTTCAACGTCTTCACAATAAAATGGATTAGTCATGAAAGTTATAATATCCGTCAGTTTATCGAAATCAGGGAAACGTCTTTCAAACTCGCTCAGAATTTTTTAGCTTTGTCTCGTAATTACCATAATTTAAGGAAAACTTGCTCTTAGTTCCAAAGCTGGAAAATTTTTGAAATCTTTTTTGTTGATTAATCAATAACTTCAATTTGTTTTTAAAAGAATTTATTGCGCTAATCATGTCGATAATTGTTTGATTTTTACCCTGCAGCTCCAAGTTAGTGATATTCAAATGATTTGTCACATCTGATAAGAAAGCTAAATCACTGAGCCACTTTTCGTTTATAAGTATCTCAATGTCGTCACCTCATTCATCTAGAAAAGAAATAATTTCAGGTAGTAATTCCTGGAACATTTTTATAAATTTTCCAGGAGGTGGCGGCTCAACCACCTCACGTCTGTATAAAGAAGTAAATCAGGGTGCTCAGCAGACTCGCTAGTTTCCAATTGCACTTGAAGAGGCGTCGTTGCAAGCTTTGCGCACGGATGGAATTCACGATCTTCGTGACAATATCCATGACATCTTTCATATTTAGTATTTTTTAGCATAAAACTTGATGGTGAATGATACAGTGAATTGTGAAAAATGATGGGAAGTCATCATTAGCTCAACGCAATGCAACAAACCCATTTTTATTGCCAGTCATGGATGGTGCTCTATCTGTTGTAAAGCACACAAATTTGTAAATAGGTAGCACATACTTTTTTACAAAATTCAGAAATGGATTGTAAATATCTTCTCCGCAAGTTTTTTCTTTCAGTGGTAGCATTGTCAACAATTCTTCTTTAGCCAACATATCAGAAAATACCATTCGAATGAAAATACATAACTGGGTTGTATCAGTCATATTGGAGGACTTATCAAACTTCAAAGGAAAGTATGTACATTCCTTGATATCATTTTTCAGTTTTGTCTCTAAATCACTGCTCATGATCTCGACACGTCTAGTAACAGTTGGACGAGATAACTGGATCTCCTTGATGGCAGATATAATCTCTGTGTTATTTTTGAAGTCATTAAACAGTACATCTGCAGCTTCAATAAATGCTTCTTTCACTACTGTTCCATCTTCGAAAGGTTTCTTGTGCTTTGCCAGTATGTAGAAAATTTTAAAAGACGCAATTGTTGCAGCTACTGATTGTTTGGCTGGTCTGGTGAACATGGATTGCTCTGCTTTCAAACTACTTTTCAAATCTTGAAGTTTTCGTCTTTTTAACTCATTCTTTTGAGGAAAATCATTTTATAGTTTTTATGCACGGTTTTATAATGCCTTTTTAAGTTCCCGCGTTTAGGCAATGCCACTGAAGCTCGACACACAAGGCAAGCACAATTATCTTTGGCCTTAACAAACAAGAATTCCTCCTCCCAATCACTATTAAAATGGTAGGTTTTACTTTTCTTCGCAGCAATCATTTTATGTTGCAAATTCTACGTACAAGTATTCTAATAACTTAGTAATAATGAATGAGAAAATGCTGCGTTTGCTTTATGTATCATCCTATTAATAGGCAAAAGTTGTACGATCTTTGTAAATTTGTAGATTTGTAAATTTATAATTTGAAATAACCAATCACAGTGCAGCGTTGGAACACGTCAGGCATGACGTCACGCCCATGTTTAAAGATGGCGTCTCTAATATTCGTCTCAGTTCACGGCCACGGATCGCGATTTTCTTTTCCAAATAAATGAAGTTTACACTGGAATTCATGAAGTTCATGCGTCAAAATTTATCAGAGAGTTTGTAAAACCTCGGTTTTTGCATAATTTCGGCTGTGGAGTCACTCGCTCATTAATCAACAAGTAGAAGACAATGACGATGCACGTGCCATCATTATTGTCCAGACAGGATTATTGGTATTGGCTGTTGGACATTCGTTATTGTTAATGTTGAAACTAGTAAATCAATTTTTTATTTTATTTTATTTTAACAAAATTTTGCTTACTCATTCAAATTATATGTGGGCTGTTGCGGAAGTCATGGCTTTTAAAAAATGAGCTTAGAAAATCTTTTTCAATCTTGTGTTTTTCAAAAATTTCAGGGTATTTCAAAAATGTGACCTTGTTTTACTTCCGTGAATATTTCATGGGTCGCAACTAGTGAAAAACTACTTCTAGAAGAATCTGTAAAATTCTAGCCAATCAGAGCCCTGAACATCATGCGGTTGTAATGCTTCTGGAATATTCCGACTAATCAGAGCGCAGCGTGATGCAATCGAGTGTTGTCTAAACAACAATGCTTTCGATATAGTGTGCATGCGTAATGAATGACAGGTCTCAACTTGAATTGAAGCTATTATTATTAAACAATTAATCTATACTAAAATTTTCGGAGTTCGTAATGCGTAATTATTATTTAAAAGTGTCGCGTATGAGTGATCGCATATGAATAGAATTATTTTGTATTGATACCTATATTATTTCTGCGATCGACTCCAAAAGCTCTTGCGATCGACTGTTTGAGCATCCCTGACCTAGACTGTCGTTATTTTTTTTTTTTTTTTTGAGTACTTTGATGCTGTCTGTTTTGTGAACATGACAATGCAACATGAAGCTGGCCATACACACAGACAAACAGATCTAAAAACTATATAATAATAATATTTCAATTTAATGAAATGAAGAATATTTAACAAATTAATGTAGTCCATGTGGCCTAATGGATAAGGCATCTGACTTCAGATCAGAAGATTGCAGGTTCGATTCCTGTCGCGAAGGTTGCATTGAAGAAATTATTTCTATTTTCACAGGAAAATAATTTTATTTTCTAAACACATGGGCAGAGCATTATGTTACACAGACAGATCTGGAAAACTATATAAGAGATATTTAATTTCTCTTTAAACCAAAACTTTCTTTTTTCCTTTGTTTTTCCTCCAGATGCCTCCCTGTCCATTACGTTAATCTTCTCTAGCAACAAAATTATTGAAATGTGATAAGCTTTATCATTCCATTTCATGTTTTAATTTAACCTTATGTTAATACAAAGTGTTTCTTTGTTCCTTTGCTTCTTAGTCCATCAGAATTCTTGATTGTTCCAATTTTCCCTATCTTCAGTATACGGTTGATATGACTTCTAATACTATTCTTTCCCTTGGTGTGGACACATAAGAACATCCTCTAGCTCTATCCTTCTAATGTTGTCTCACAGGAACTGATGTCTCATTGAATTTCTATAACTATCTTCTTTTATTGTTTGCATTTATGTCATCAACTGTAGAGACACATCACTTAATAATTGTTACCAAATAAATGAATGAATGGTATTGTCTTAATTCCAACAGCTGTTTACCCTATCATCTTGTCTGCTTGGCCATTTTATTTTTCTTTATTAGTTGAAAGGAAGGAAAAGTTAAATCTTTGGTATAAGGTCTACTGTTTGGGTAAAAACCTTTGGGCAAGTGAATTCTATTGGATCCATCAATTAATTAAATGTCACAATTGTCTTTCTCATCCTTAGCTCCTTTTAACCTTTCTACATTTTGTACTTGATTGATGTCTGCAGACATGCTTTTCTTCTCTTTGCCTATCCTTCTTTTCATGCAGCTTTAGTCTGCAACAATTCAGTCATTGGACAGGATTTACAATATCACAGAAATATCACAGGATGTACAATAATCTCACTCTACCTGCTGACAGATAAGGGCGCTCTGTCATACTGAACATAAATTACAGAAACAATACATAATTTTTCATTTAAAACTCAAATAAATAAGTAAGAATTACCTTTCTTGATTTCTGATTCTACGCTCTTCTCTTTCTCTTTCACGCTTCACTTCATCTTGAATTAAACGTGAACGTTTCTTGCTACGACAGCAACAACATATGCAGAAGATAAAACTCAGAAGAAGTAAGCCCGCAAGAACCCCAATGGAAATGATCATAGCCTTGAAATTTACTGTAAAAGAAAGGCAAAATTAAACAAGATATGTTTTCCATACTTTATCAAGTGAGGAAATAGTCATGATTAAACATAAATATAAGCTTCCCAAATAGTATTTTACACTTATTACGAATAATATACCAGGTTGTTTTGTTTAACTCGCTGAGCAGTAAAGCCATATATTTATATCACCAACCCATTAACAGCATTGACATCTTCATGTGTGTCCAATTATTATATTCATTATCAATTTTTAACTATATAAAACTATAAATTACAAAATTTCAACCACGTAAGTCGTAAATTTATGGTTGCTTTTAAGATTTTGCAGATAAGTGCTGTCATCTGTTTGGAAACCTTACAATTTTTTTTCACGAATCCCTACATTGCAGAAGAATCACGGAAATAATTTCCCGAACAACATGAAAGTAGTCGGAAATGGACGACTGCCCATTCAAGATCTAAAGCTTTAGCCCCATTGAACTTCTGAAGTAATGTAATTTTCAAAGTAAGTTTTTTTGTGATTTAATAAATGATTAATTTGATATTTAAACATTTCTTATCACATATAAAGAAAAAAAATGGCATAAATCAAAAACTCATTCAGAGTTCAAAACATTTTTAACTTAGACTACTGAAACATTTAGTTTAGCACTTTATGAAGACTGTTGATGAACATACTTTTTATTATCCAAGTCAGTCAAATGCACAAACACTAAAACCCCTATCTGTGTATTCATGCATCTTCAGAAAGCCTATTCTACAGAACAATTCACCTCAACTGATCAGATCAAGTATTAGAGGGAGAAGAAAATCTTTTTCTATTATTCACAAACATCAAACCACAAATCCTTGAGCAATAAAACCCTCTCCACAAAAATGGAAGAAAAAAATATAAATAGAACAAAACAAAAACCTTGTCAAAGTAAGGAAGCCTTTGAGTCAATGTAGGAGACCTATTTTGAACTTATGAGAGCCGAATAGAGGGTTAATAAACAGACGTCTCAGAGTCTCAGCTCAAACACTTCATTACTTTTTTGTCATTATAGCTGCTTTGAAATTTTTAATTTATAGAATTCAGTAAAATACCAGGACACATTACATGGATGTTATCACTATCAAAATAGTTGCATTGCAAGTAGCTAAACAGCTATCAACAAAGGATTTTGGAAAGTGCACGTTCATAATGTCCTGAACAATAACTAAAGAATTTTTCCTATAATCTAAGTCAGTATTTCTCAACCTTTTTACATTCAACGATCACCAGTTTATATGTAATATCGCAATGCCCCCTTCATTGGTTTTATACAATAAATGAATACATTCAATAACACCTTGTACTCGCATTCCACTTACTAATTTTTCAATATTAGGTTTCATAGAAGTGAAAGATAGTTTGCAAGTAGCTTTGAGACTGTGTTTTGTTTTATAGCACTAAGAGCAGAAAAGGCAGTTTCACACAAGTTGGTTGAGTGAAAAAGGAATTAGTCACTTTTTTGTTTTTTTTCCACTCAAGGAATTTGAATTCAGAAAGTCCTGACATTAACTTTCATCAAAATGAAAATTCCTAATAGGTGAAGGCCCAAAATTTGTTTAGAGGGAGCCAACTGTTTTCAGAGTCATCTTTAATTTCTGCCCATAGAAACCATGTTTAAAAATACGAACTTCTCAGTCCGTATTGATATTAAATATATCAATAAATAAATTAAACGCTTTTATTCTATAAACATGTTATTACTTTAATGATTTATTTCTTTTCAACTAATTAACATCAAAATAAATCATTTAATTTTAGATCCTACTTTATAATGCCTGAAAACAATAAATTGCAAAAATTAATATTTTTCATAATTATATTTCATTTATATTATAAATCTGAAGTCTTATTTGTCTGAAGCTAATCAATATTTTGATGAATAATTTCACAGTTGTGGAAATATATTTTAAAACTTTTATATTCAAAAATAAAGGGAAAATGATTAATATTTTGTTACGTAATTTTTACTATCCTCATTACACAAGAATTTAATTTTAAAAAAAGTCCAGATGAAAGTACTAAGGAAGCTCGCTATAAACAAATAAACTTAGAAAATGGTAATTATTAGTATCTTAAGAAGTTAGCTTGAGAGTCTGTGTACATTATTATAGAAGTATTACATTATTATTTGTAAATGGAGATAAAAAAACATATTCCTTTCTTAGGATTAATAATAGGATATTTCTTGGGATGTAATTGGATACGAACAAACCTATGATCTAAATATAAAAGTACACAACACTTTTCAATGAAAATTATAGGGATTATAATGAAAAAAAGAATTGGAAATGAAAGAACTTATTTATTTTTTCAAAAAAATTATAATGAATTAGTTAAATTATTAAATGAAGGAGAAATTAGGGAACTAATCAGAAAAAATAGCATTTTTTGTACATATATTTTCAATTTATTTATTTATTTTCCATATTCAAATATCTCCTTTTTTCTTTAAAATTTGTTAGAAATATAAAGAGAAGTTCAAGCTAAATATTGCATTTTTTTTTATTACTAGATAATTTCAGATATATATTTCTTAATCTTTTAAGATATTAGCAAATAAAACTTTCTAAGTTTATTTGTTGATTATAAACTTCTTTTGTATTTTCATCTTGTATTTTTATAAGATTATTTTGTAATTATTATTATTTTAATAATAATAATAATAATAACATATGGACATAAGCACCCATCCATAACTATTCTTCAAAACTTTTTTTTTTTTTTTTTACACCTGGCAATATGTGCTTTGGTCCTTGACCCGCCATATTATCTTAGCTGGGGAAACCCATGGTTTGAAGCTTTTCCGAGATAATAATAATAACAATACTTTTACCTTTGTTTTAGATTAAAAAAAGTTTTAAAATTTGTTTAAACAACTGTAAAAGTATTAATAGCAATATTGATTAGCTACAGACAAATGAGACTTCAGATTTATAATAATAAAATATATGATGACAAAAAAAATTATACTTTAAGATTTTATCACATCTAAAAATAAATAATTTATTTTGATAAAACTATTGCTTTGTTGAAAAGAAATAAGTGATTAAAATAGATAACACATTTATAGAATAAAAACATATAATTTATTGATATATAAAACTACAACACACTTAAAATAATTATAAAAACTTAAAAAAACTTTAAAAAAACCGTGACATGTTTCAATTAGCTTCCGCTAATCATCCTCAGACGGGATGAAGGAGAAGGATTTATTCAAAAAACCCCAAAAACGAACACCAACTTTTGATTGGCTCCGCTCGTTTGAGGCGAACCAATAATCGTGAAGCGCATAAGTCCGATGCCATTTTACCGACGGAGGGGGGAAGAAGATCAAAGAATATTTAAAACCTACAGCCATAATGAAGAATGTTATCCACAGATACCTTGGCATTATACGAATTGTATTTCAAAATAAAAAATGATTCAATAAATTTTCTAAGATAGCTATCTTTCTGTTTGGCAACAATTCTAACCTTATCCCTATCGATTTCATGATGAAATCTATGCACATGATCGGCAGTATTATACTTAAAATTACGTTTCTCAATTGCCTTTTCGTGTTCCTCCAGTCGTTTACGTAAAGGCCTATATGTTTCCCCAAAATAAACACAAGAATGATTTTTACAAGGAATAGCATAGACGCAATTGTTCTTATTCAAACATGAGGTATCATCCAAAACCTTAGCACCCCCATTGATACAATTTGCGACAGTGAAGCCCGTGGCTGCAACCACTCCAATTCCATAAACCCTCAATATTCGAGCAATAGGGTAAAAAACCTTCGGTACAAATGGAATGCTTAAAAAAATATTAGGCTTAATTTGACTAAAACTATTTGGATTATAAATCTTATTTAGAGTGCTCTTAACCATTAAATTAATAAATCCCTCATTATAACCACAATTTAAGGCAATTTCCGTAATTTTTTTAATTTCCTCTTCAAACAATATATAATCAGATGAAATCAAAAAGGCCCTTCTAATTGCCATTATAAATGCATTCTTTTTAAAGCTATTGGGTACCGCCGATTGTGCGTGTATCATAATGCCTGCATTGGGCTTTTTTCGGAATACCGAGGTTTGAATGCTGCCGCCAACCCTTGCAATATTCACGTCCAGAAATGCCATGGATGCATTTTCCTCCTCCTCATGCGTGAATTGAATTGCTTCATTAATCTGATTAAAGCATTGAACAATCTGACCAACACCCCTTGAACCGTTAATAATTAAAAAACTGTCGTCCACAAATCGCCTATAAAACACAATAGAGGATTCCAACTCTGGAATAGCCATTGCCTTCATATCAATGAAGGCCATGACCATTTCGGCGATAACCGCCGAAGAAGGCAACCCCATAAAGATACCATGCGTTTGTTGAAAGAACTCGCCCTGAAAATTAAAAAATTGTAACTTAAAAAGGTGTTTAAACAAACAATCAATATTAGCTCTACTAAAATGCCTGCATCCCCCCTCAGAAATTAACCCTTCAAGTTTAAAATCCAATACTTGATTGATAAGATCAAGAGAAATGCTCGTAAAGAGCTCTTTAACATCCAAGGAAATAAATTTAGTATTATACAATTGAGACACCAGCTTCAAGTCCCTTAAAAAATCATAACTATTTGTCACCGACCATTGTGATGAAAAACCAACCTGCTGTAGCGCTACCACTATCACCTTAGAAATGCAATAAACTACCGAATTCCTACAGTTCACAATTGGCCGAATGGGAAACACGCCCTCAATCTTTGCCTTATGTATCTTGGGTAGGGCCCTAAATTTGGGAATGTTACAAATATTAGCTAAACACAAATTTTTCATGCTGTTATTAATAATTTTCCTTTTAAAAAGTTGATTAATGCTCTGTTTATAATGCGCTTCAATTTTATTACGACCTTCATCAATACGGGAGATGCCTGTAGTATTATTGAAAAACCTATGACACATTCTCTTGTACATAGATCTATCTAAAACAACCGTGGCCCCACCCTTATCTGCGTGAAGTACCATAATATCGGGATTCTGTCTCAACTCTAAGAGTTCACGCTTTTCCAATGGATTTAGCGCTGCCTGTTCATTCCCATTGTGTGCCTGGCTGATAAGGTTCCCTAGTTTCCTTCTAAGCTCCCTTGCCTCCTGTATATCACTGTGCCGTCTTAACCCATTTTCAACACCTACTAAGTAAGACAATGGGCCTGGTTTTGATGGCCCAATTACGAAATCAGCTCCCCTTGCCAAAACATCCCGCTGGATAGGAGAAAGCATCACACTACTGTCATTAATAACCTTATGGGTTAAGGTATTCGTCGCTCTTTTAGTCATAGGCCATTTCTTTATACTAAGCCTGGCTAGCTTTTTACATTGAGTTTTTTGCATAGTTGAAAAGTCCGTTGACCTATCTTAGCACAGGTGATGAGTACACAGACAAACTCCGATGGTTGTAATTTCCCACAGATAGAGGCCTGCACATTTTTAATTTCTTTGATGATAGAGTACTTTTGATCTTCTTCCCCCCTCCGTCGGTAAAATGGCATCGGACTTAGGCGCTTCACAATTATTGGTTCGCCTCAAACGAGCGGAGCCAATCAAAAGTTGGTGTTCGTTTTTGGGGTTTTTTGAATAAATCCTTCTCCTTCATTCCGTCTGAGGATGATTAGCGGAAGCTAATTGAAACATGTCACGATTTTTTTAAAGTTTTTTTAAGTTTTTATAATTATTTTAAGTGTGTTGTAGTTTTGTATATCAATTGTTTGATTTCACACACGTAAAACCCTTTAACATATAATTTATTATTGATGATATTTGAGAAATAAAGATAAAATAGGACTGAGAAATATGTGTTTTATTAACATAGATTGCTAAGGGCAGAAATTACAAATGACTCCGGATATGGGTGGCTCCCTCTATAAACAACCAAAACTGCTTTAGATCCCATCCACTTCTACCAAATCGATAATACAGCCAAGTACCACATGATAATGCAATGGATCGCTTCTGGTTCAAGACGACAAGTTTGATCTGACTGCTACCTAAAGTTTTTCACTCAGTTTTTCATGTGACCCTATTTTGTTGAAAATCCTTAATGTAAAAATGAAATACACTCACTGACAAAAAATTTGCAACGCAACAAAGGAAGCTTTGGATTCAAATGAAACTTTATTAGTATAATGGTAGAGACAAAGGACAGGAGTGATTACATCACAGCAGCAGGAAGATGTCCACGAAGCTGTAGTACACAATAATGTCACCTTTAATATCTCGTTGAATCACTGCATGCCTGGATACATGTGGTGATAAGGTCCGGCATAGAGTCAAACTGACGCCATATGTTGTCTTGTGGCAGATTTGTCCACAGTTCTTGCAAATAATTCTCCAAATCACAAACATTGCATGGTGACAGCTGACATCCCATCTGGTCCCAGAAATGCTGGCCAAGGAAGTGTCGCAACATGATGTTTTAGACATTCCTGTGAAAGTCTAGCTGTATGCAAAGTGAGGTTGGGAGTGTAATACTTACCCTGCAGTCCTCCCAACTCTGACATAGTGGTCATCCGTTCCCAAACAAAACTAGAATTCGTCGCTAAAAACAATACGTCGTCAGTCCATGGCATTCCATGTTGCTCTCTGCTGAAACCACTGCAAATGCAACAGACGATGTTGAGATGTTAAAGGCACGAAATGGAAGGGGCATCTAGAATGCATATTCACCTCTGCTAGGCATCTGGAAATGGTTCTGCCAGACAGGGTTCCCTTGTGACCCTGCCATGTGTCACTGGATAGTGGACAAGGAAGCCATTGGATCTGTTTGTGCCTCTCTCATGGTGGTCTGTCTGGGTTGTCCAGAGCCGGTTCACCGTATAGAGGTGTCTTCACATATCCACTGCTCCCAACACGATCTGACTGTTAAGTCAAAACAGACTAAATGGAGGGCAATTTGCAGTGGCACCAAGCCTGCCTCTAACAGCCTAATGATACAGCCTCTCTCAAACTCTGAGTTGTTCGTACTGACGTCTAAAGGGTTATGCGACATGTTGATTGCTCACAGACCTTGCCTGATCTCCTTACAATGTATGTGGACTCTACTGCGTGTTCCTTATAAGCCAACCTGAATGGACAGCAAAAGTGAAACTTTACAAACGAGGGGGAAAAAAAAACGAGAAATTATTACAGATCAGAGAAAATAGTGACAAGTGGACATGTGAGAAGAGACTGCTCCAGACAGCCGTTGGGGAAGATACAAGAGAACGGCGCTGCCTCGGACTAAGGATCATGGCCAATGCTGGATGCAAAAAGGCAGCGATGTGGTACCTGCCACATACATTGTAAGTAGAAATCTTTTCATTTCCATTACAAACAAAACAAAGGATCGTCGGATGAAACGCCACCGCTTAATGTCGACAAATAGGACAAACGAAGATGCCAGTCAAGAATCTATTGTGCCGATTCCAGAATTGCGGAGCAGAGACTATTGCCGACCGCCGACAAATCTGTGTATGTCCCGGACAATGGAAAGACCAAGCCGCATGCACTGCGGATGTGTTTTTATTGCATCGATGAAAGAGAAGTCATTCTTATTTTCATTCTAAACATCGTAATTCTAAAAGGAGCAAGATCATCATAATTTCATGTGTTCTGATTAATAAAAAATAATATCTTTTATATTTTCAAATCTACTTCTTGAATTGAGTGTTGTTGTTTTTTTTTCTAGCAGATATAATGTATTATCTTGTGTTTTTGGCTATTATTCTTGTAAAACAAGTTTTTTCAGAGTGTCCAATCATTTATTTTATTGAATTAAGACTCTCTAGGCATAGGATTGGTGGGGGAAGATTTAAATTTTACATTAATCCCTTCATTTCATTTTTTGATCCAGTTTTAAAAGTTTATTCAAGTTGCTTTTGTAGGTAGGTTCACATCATAGACAAAGTTTATTTCCCGAGGTTTTGGCAGTTTATTCTATGGACCCAGTAGATGTCCTACCACATACAAGGAATTTACGCCTGACCAAACTAATAGATATCTATTTAGTTACTTTGTCACCGATGTCGACTGAGTATGTGGGGGAAAACACTCGGCTAATAATAATCACACACCCCAAACCTCAAAAGATTATGTGTCAATGCTAATTAAGCAATTTTATGTCAATTTCAATTACATGTCTGGGCACAAACTGGTTCCAACTCCTCTTGACCTAAAATTCAACAATGAATTCAAATTAAAAACCTCAGAAAAATTAGATATAAATACTTACACCAGCATTTTCCCCATCGAATTTCGCCCATATCACAGTCACCGACTTTTGGGATTATATGTTCATATGGATAGAAAGTACATTTTCCAGTTGTTTTGCAGTAGTAACACTGAAATATTATCATAAAAATAGAATTAATACATTTAAATAACCAAATTTTTAATGAAAATAACTTTTAAAAAAAGTGAATGTAATTTTTTGATAAAGCATAAATTTAAGGGCAACCCATAATAATAAACAAACTTAAAAATAATAATAAAAAAAAGGAAGTACATTAACGTAAGGAAAAATAAAAAAAAAGATAGGAAAATAAGAAAAAAAACAAAACATGTTTGAGAAACAACAGCAGATATACCGGGTGATTCATAAAGTACTGGAAAGTACAGGTGGTTTTCACCGCCCCATATCTTTTAAACTACTGCTCATAAAAATCTGAAACTTTTTACATAAAATCGTCAAACATGTAAGAGTTATATTTTCATTTTATTATTTAATCATTATTATTGAAATTCGTTTTATTTGCTTTCAAACATCCCAATATATCAAAATTATTATCCAAAAAACTTATTCGACTGTCTCCCAAAAAAGTCATTTGTCAGGAAATTGTTTTTTTTTTTTTTTAAATTAAACAAAGGAATTAATGACAAAAGTGTTTAGATTAAATTTTCCTAATTAGATTTCTGTATCATTTGAATATTGGATCCAGACTTTTAGAGTTTAAACAACATCACAAAAGTTACTTGAATATACAATATATTGGGGGTGTTTGACCGCAAATAAAATGAATTTCAATAATAATGAATAAATAATAACATGAAAAATATAACTCTTATATGTTTGACGATTTTATATAAAAAGTACCAGATTTTTATGAGCAATATTTTAAAAGATGGGGCGGTGAAAACCACCAGTACTTACTTTATGAATCACCCGGTGTAGATTCCAACCAACAACCTCCAGCATATGAGTCTGAGACCTTACACATCAAGCTATAGCTGATAACTGAAACAAGATGGCTGCATTTCTAACATTTAAGCTAACAGCAGAAATCCAATGAAAACAATGCTAAATATCTCATGAACATGAAGATTTCTCTGCCAGTTCCCACATTCTAAATTCATCTATTTGGGTAACACTGGATTAACACGAAAAATATGCACTAAAAACATGCAAACACACGAAAATTAACCAAGATGAATCTGTTTCAAATCCTTTTCAGGATTCTTTGTCAATGTCTGATGCAAGAGGAAGGAATCTTAGTATTTATGGGCAAATAGACTAACCAACATAGAGAAGGTCAAATCAACAAAATCAAAGGGTGAAAGCAAACTGTCCAATCAAAAAAACGGAATGATGTAAATATCCATCAAACCAATGAGGCCTGGAGCCATCTATTATGGAGATTATCCTTTTCCATAATGGGCTAACGGAAATGTGAAATGAAAACAGAAACACTGATAAGACGGCAAGTCCTTAATATGAATTGTACTGAGTCAATAGATTGCCTATCCTTTGTTTTTCATCCTTTCAGTGTTTTTAATAAAGCTAATAGGGACTCCTTGAATTTTCTTTTTTAGTCGTCTGATTCTCTACCAAAAATAATTGGTTTGTCAGTTTCTAGTGACCAGTAACATAAATGTGCATGGCTGTGTTATACGCCATGTTGCCTGCTTTCATAGCTCTTGAATGCTTAAATTCATATGGATTTCTCAGGATTCTTCAATTTATAAACAGTCACTGAAATACCGTAAGTACAGTTGTCTAACTTGAGGTCATTTGGAATCCAAGTTTCTTCTGATTCATTGTAAGGTGCCTCTACACCTTGTAATGCCATAAAATTTCCTTCATGTGGATAAAGAAGCTGGGTATGTATGGGATAAACACTGTGGGTTTAGCATTATTCCTCCTTAAACTGGAATTTTCTAAGTTACCCAGGGATTCTTTGATTAACAAAGCTAATTGGATAGCCGTTCTCAAAGGCCCTTTCTATGATATTTTGGATTTCATTTTCAAAGACTTTTTCATTACAAGATACACAGAATGGTTTCATGACGGCCATTTGGATAATGTTCTCTTTTTTATAAGTCAGTACATTAGATTTAAAGTTTGTCATCAGTTCCGCATGTGACTGTGATTCCAATCAACTTGCAACCTTTGTATACCGAAACCAACGCATACAGGACTTAAGGCAAACTTTAAATATACATATTTCTTTTTTTTTTTTTTTAGATATTTATCTTAAAATTACTATCATCTATGGTGCAATTTATACAGCATCTATGATTAATAACTATTTTTTTTTTTTTTTTTTTTTATCTGTACTATTATTTAACCATTTTATTAGAAATTTTTTTATTTCCAACATTTTTAAAACTGATGCAATCTTTAAAATATAAATATTATCAGAGGGAATCAGGAACAGCTTGGGACTCAGCAGCCTGATCCGCCCTCCCCAATAACAAACTCAGGAAGGTGAGAAGATAAGTAGAGGTCACCTCCGAAACCAAAAAAAAACAATAATAAATATAGTGCTGTAGTTGACACAAAAACCTTTTTCCTAATAAATGGATAGGATTAAACACTTTAAATTATAAAGAAACCAAACATCTAAAATTGGGCTGTTGCATCCCAAGCAGGACGAAACGGCCATTCCCCATTCCCTCTGATAATACACCAGAAAAGCAATTTTGTTTATTCATTGTGCATCCTTAGCTTATATTTTGAATAATTTTTCTGCAAGTTAAATTTCTTTATTTGATGCAATCTTATGTTTTTTTTTTTCTAAAACATGTAATGAATGCAATTTTCCATAGTTATTGGAAAATTTGGTTATTCTAATTTTCTTCTGTTAGTATTTCGTAGGTGCTAATTATTTTTTCTGTTGTTTCTCCGTTCGTAAATCAAGCTGGTTCTGTAATGCCTATTCCGATGACGTCTAGTAAATTCATTTAAGAAATAGTAAGATTTTTTTTTTTTACCAAGCTAATTTACATGATTTTTACCAAATCATCTCCTTCCTTTATTTATTTTTCCCTTTGTTTTCACCTGGATTTTCCAGAACAGCATTTCTGTGTTAGGTTTTCATTTATAAATATTGGACTACAGTCACTGTTGCTGAACTCTTATTTCTTCTTTTTTCCATTTAGATTGAATTTCAGTATTATTGGGAGGTTGGGTTATTCCTGCTAGCAATTTTGTGAGCGACATCTAAATGACCTTTTAATAAAAACATTAATTTAAACAGAATTAAACAGAATCAAGTACATTCTGTCCACCAATGGTAAATTGTGAAAAGTCAAATATCAGGTTGGACCAATGTTCTGAATCATTTTTGTATTATTTCAAATTAATAATTTTCACTTACTGATGTTAACTTGACACAGTTTTCACAAGAAGAACTAGCATTTTCACATCCTGTAATTAATGGGAAATAATTATGAATTAATATGAAAATGGAAATAAAAAATTACTGATTTAAAATTAGTGCAAATATGTATAATTATATATGTATATATATATAAATATCGGACGGGCAAAACTCAAAGCAACCTCTTCAAGTTTCGCAAAGCAACGATTTCAATCAATCATTTGCAATTTAGAAATTAACTTATATTACTAAACATATAAAGCCAGACAGTGATTTGGGATTTGAAAACTTGAAATACCAAAAAACAAATCACTGTTTCTTTGGAGATATGGCCAAATTATCTCCCCGTTCAATTTTTTTAGTTATTATATTGGTAATCTTTTTTAATTTTAAATTTTAAATTTTAGGTAGATTGGTTGTAGTTTTGTTTTTAATTTTTAATTTTAAAAAGAGCAAAGTCTTGGTGTATTGTGTGTTTTTGTTTACTAAATTGTTTCTAAATTTCGCGGCTGATGACGTGGAGATAATTTGGCTCCATAGAAACAGTGATTTGTTTTTCGGTGTTAGTATTTTCAAATCCCAAATCACGATCTGGCTTTATATATATATATATATATTTATTAAAGAGTGCAAGTAAATTCTAATCACAATAAACAGATAACTAAGGCTTTTACCAATACAAAAAATAAAAATAATAATAATGAAATGCATCTAATGTTCCTATTTAAAGTGGTGTAAAGGATTTATGAGTAATAAATTTCATTACTAAACAAAGACGATCTTTTATTTTTATTACAACTGCAGTCAGATTTATATGTAAAGCTCTGAAGCCAAAAGATCCTAAGCCATTATTCCTTATTGTAGAGAGGAGATTCAGTTGCCTTGTAAAGCATTTTACCAATTTCTTTACTTTAATTCAGATTAATATTAAAGGAATAACAAAATTATATCGGAGGAATTTATATTAACATGTACTACAAAAACTTTTATTAGATTTCAAGATACTTGTGGCAATGAAATTGACGACATTCACTGAAACACTAATTAAACATCTTCCAATGAGATCATCATGTCTTGGCTAAAGGATAAGCCTTAGAACAAGAAAGCTTTTCACATTGCTTACTTTAGGTTAGAATCAAGTGTTTGATACTGGCTTTTTTTTAAGATATTTCATTTAAGCTGTAATTAAGAATAAATAAACTGAGAAAAAAAAAAAAAAACCCACACATTTTGCAATTATATATTTGAGAGAGATTTCACACTTTCTGATCTTATCGTCAATGGGTAAATCTGGCTCATATCTTGACAACGCAAAACAGTTGTCCAAAATTCTGGGTAATGACAACTCAAGATGTGAAAGCAAATGACTGCATAATCAGCCAAAAGTGATTAATCAATGAGAGCTCATTTGTTCTCTAGTGAGTAGGGTCCACACACACAAAATGCCTTTCTATGTAATTGCAATTTAGTTCCAAGGAAGGTCAAAAGGCAGAAGACAAGAAGGTAATTTAGTAGAAGAGTTTATGTATTTAAAAAAGAAAAAAATGCCTGAATTGCTTAGACACTGGCTGAGGAGGGAAATTCCAGTGAATGAAAAAACAATATAGTAGAAACAAATGGAAAAAAAAATAAACTCTGGTCCAGTTTCATCAAAAAGAAATATCTGAGGGTCAATTAGAGATCCATTACTAATTGTAAATAATTATGAAAATTCAATTGTAAATCATAGTACATATAATGCTTAGGAAAAAAACCAGAGCAGGATTGGAAACAAATGTCATCCTAATGGAAAGATTTCTTCAACTTCATTCAATGCTTCTTCATTTTGTTGTAATGTTTGTTTCTTCCAATAACTTTTTTTTCTATTTGAGGTGGGACATTTAGATCTCGCGGTGTAGACTATTACTGAGAAGACAGAACTAATTCTTAATTCAATAGTCAAATTAAACGAAATAAGTAATTCCTAATTATTTAAACTCAAGAAACCCCATCTGCCTTTTATTAATTCCTAGAGAGAGGAATTGTATTTGTGGATATTAACAACATTTCAGGAAAAGGAAGCAAAACAAACACACTCATTGGGGATTAAATCCATGTTTTTTTTTTCACGTTTTATTAGCTTAAAAAGTATTTAGGCATTTGCAATTCTTTAATCATATAAATCTAAGTCAGTTAGCCCAAATTTGTAATCTTATTTAAATCCTTCATGACGACAACAATCTGATAAGAAATTTCTTTCACAACAAATGAATCTGATAAAGTGTATTTTTTAATCAAATTTTAGCCCGGTTTCAAGAAAGTGAACTTCATGAATCAATCAGTCTGTGTCCCTTAATATCTTAATTGAACCACTGGAGGAATCTTCTTCAAACTCAGTGTGTACATTAATGGCTTAGAAAAAAAATGGAAATATAAAGTTAAACCATGTGGGCTCTTGGTGAAAAACTTCCAAAAGTGGTCACAAAAATTTCCATCAGAAAAAAAAAATCACAACGAAATAAACGATTTTTATCTATGTTTTATTTAAAGAATATTACGAGTCCTATGAATAACCTTTAATATCATGAAATTAAGATAGTTTAAAGTAAAGACCATAATTTGGAATTAATTATTTATTTTTTGAAAATGAAAATATCAGGTATTTGTATTCACCAGATGCTGTAAGTTAAAAAAGAATGAAAGTGAACGTCTTTATTCATTTGTATTATATTCAAGAATTTAAAAAAATAATAATAAATAGTAGGTTTTACAAGGTATAAAATTCTTTCAGAAACTTGTATTCACTATTTGATTTGTAATCCATCAATGCTATTCAAATGACATTACATATAAAATGTAATTTTTGTTTATCTTTTCAGAGATAAGTAAAAGCAGTCCCTGAAGGAAGTCCATTCCAATCTGTTGATTATCAGATAAAAGTCATGTGATAAAAGAATTCAATGGAACTAAAAAGGAGACAACGCGGGGGTGGCTGTTTGGTAATGAACTCATCCTTCCTTAGGAATAAATATCACATGAACAGGCATTTATTTACACTTGAGTCCATTCAAATACGTGAAGCGAAACTCAATTAAATTAACAAAGACTGAAATGAATTTAATTCCAATGAAATCAAGTAAAAATAAAGCAAACGACAGTGTTTAAATCACTCTGACACATAACAGCTCCACCCTCCTCCAAATAAGGAAATCACAGCCATTTTCAACTATTAACAAAGACAGAATTAAAAAACAAACAAACTACTTACGTTGTTGCGGGGTCATCGTAGGGTCTGTTTTCTGGGTGGTTGTTGATTCATCAGAAGCGTTGATTTGGGTTTTTAATAAGAGAAGGACCCCAAAGGCCAGAATCAATGTCTTCTTCATGGTCTAATAACAAAAGGATTCAAAACGAAATGGAATCTCTATCACACGATTTCTTTCAAGAGTGTAATGTAATAATTTTGAGTAAAACACAGCACATACCGTTCACACTACTTTCATAACAAACTACCTGATTCAATTTCCAGAAATGGATTAAACACCATCAACTTTGAACTTCCCTAATTACGTCACTTCCTTTTTATTGCCATCTCGAAAACCTGAAATCCGTCTGACGGTTCAAAAATAAACCTCTGAAATGCGCCTGAAAACTTCCAGATTTTTAAGTTCAGCATTTAAACAAGAAACAATCTCTCAGAATTTCTATCGGTACAATAAAAAATAAAAGCACTTTCACAAGCTAAAACATACTGGATTTTTTTCGTTTAATCATCAAAACTCGTTTCCTGTTTCCTACAAATTCTCGTATCACCAAATATTATGAAAAACTTTAAATTATAAATCGTAAAGATCCCGATTTCCCTCGATACGATTTTTCTCCATTCGTGAATATCCCCAAAACATCCAAAATTGAAGGTCGCTGCAAACGATCAATTTCGAACTTCGTCCAGTGACGTCACTTCCTTCAGTGCAACTTTATGAGCTCGAAAACCTGAAATTCTTTCGGGGTCCTTAAAAAATCCTCTGAAATGCATCTGAATTCTGAAAACTTCCAGATTTCTCAGATTTTAGAAAATTCAGCATTTAATAACAATAAAAACAAAAAAGCTCTCTTACAAGCCAAAACACATCGAATTTTGCATTTACTCCTATAAAATTGCTTCTCCTAAGTTTCACCAAATCGCTTCTCGTATCACCAAATAAAAAACATCGCTGAATTCAGGTCATTTCAATGATTTGCTGGACAGAATTGATACAAGAGAGATGATCTTCACTTAGCTTCCTTTTATTTTTCAGTTGACTCTTGCACAACAGTTGCTGCAACAACTCCAAGTAGTGGACAATCAAATGATTTGTGCAGCAACAGAGGAGAGACTCTTGGATGAAAACAAATGAGTTTAAAAAATATATTCAATTGATATTTAAATTAATTACATATTTAAATTTTCTATTTAATTGATTATATTAAATCAAAATAATATTTTATCATTAACTAATTATTTATTCATTTATTTACTTACTAGCGTAAAGTATCCATCGTTGCCCGAGAGGGGGAGAGGTGAGGAGTCCTGGTTCCCCTCTGAGGCTTCTCCACAACCCTATCACATCAAATCTAACCTAATTCAATATTTGTGTAGTTCCCATTGTCTCCAGCAGTTCCGTATGTGACGCTATTTCTGAGATTTCACTCCCTTGGGGCTGGTTAACCGGGTTCCAAGGTAGCCCATATTTTCCTCAGGGAAATGCAAATTTTATTCCGAGCAGTCAAAGTTCTATAAAATTGTACAGAAAACATAAAAACTTTGACTTTCATATGTATGCATAGATTTTGGCAAATTCCTTTCGTTATTTTCGAAACTTTTCTCTTCTCCTTGACCAATTCATGGTCACAACTTTTTTTTTTTATTTATTTCCTAAAACACCTTTTTATATGTTCTCTGTCTTTTCTTCTCTCTTGTTAGGATTTAAAAAGAAATAACATCAGCATTCCCCTCTAGATTGATTCCGCCCCCCCCCCCCCTTTTTTTTTTTTTTGTGGTTAAAAAGAAAATCAAAGACAGTCTTGTGCCTCAATCGTACTATTAATAGGCGAAAGCCGTACGGATGTTTGTTTGTGTGTCCCCAACAGCGCTACAGAAACAGTATTTACACAGAAACAAAATACAAGATGGCGCCACCAAGATTTCTCAATACTACTATAACAAGATTTTGTCTGCGTAGTTAGGTTTTTCGTGAAGTTTCCAGGCGAAACTTCTAGATAACTGTAAAAAACATCTAATATAATAACAAAATAATTACTTTGAGTATTAGTAATACTAATGAGAAGAAAAATAGTTTTAAATATTTACTCTAAAATGGTAAAAATAAGAGTGAACATCCGAAAATACTAATCTAACAACTGAATTTGTAATAATATGATAGAATGGTTATTAAATTTCTTTATTTGTTTTTTTATATTCTATTTACAATATCGTGAGCATGCAGAACTTCTTTGAAAGAACAAAAACCTCTATGAACAATGTTCCTTCTAGTATGAGATGAGAGTTACGTTTGCAGACACAAATAGGTCGAATGCAGCAGGGTTTATACATTTTATTCCTTTAAAACATGAGCTTAGAACATTGTTTGCAATCTTGTGTTTTTGAAAAATTTCACGGTATTTCAAAAATATGGTCTTTGTTTTACTTCCGTGAATATTTCACGGGTTGCACCTAGTTATTTAGAATAACACTAACCTTTCGTAATTGGCGGATGGAATAGACCACAAATTTGTTAGAATTTTTTTTTTTTAATCTTCATAAACAAACTTCATAAATATAACAAACTTTTTATTAATTAAAACGAAACATTAAACATAACCACAAATTTGAAAAAAAAAGGGGGATAAAGACATTGTCCATTTCATTCGCACTTTGAGTTATTGCCAAACGGGAATCAGCTGTTTTATCATTATTAAGATGATTAGGACTTATCAGCCAGATTTACCCATATTAACAAGAAACTCGGAGGCATGAAAGATTATTGGGATCATTCGCGCTCCCGGGAGTCAGACCCTAAGCAAAAGGGGTCTGGTATGAAAGGATTGAAGGTTTGACTCCTTTGAGAACTGTCTTCCCTTCACATCTCCGCCCCTTGGGGAACAAATGTTTTATTATAGCTTAACTAGAAATGTCTTATCCCTTGGGTTAACGGAACCTTTCAACCCGTAGCAGAAATAACCTTCCAAGTGAGGGTGGATTTTGGAATTTCAACCTGATTGAAATCCTGAAAGTTTCCCTTCGTGTGGGCTTTTAGAGCCGCTTTAAGCTAGGGCCTCATTAGGAACTGAAAAGTTGACTCCTTTATGGCTCCCTGGGGCTTTTCAACTCCCCTCTGTTAGGGTCCAAGTTAAAATGCATTGCGAGAACTATAGTCCCCAAGCGCTTCGAACTTTTTAGTCAGTCGGATTTTTTTAGTTGGTCCAGTTCCATTTTGCGAAGCTACTAAAAAGTCTCAAGGGGAATACAGCAAACGTGTTTGAGTTACAGCGTCCGCATTGAGAACAGAAAAATCTCATTTTCAGACTCTCAGGCATAAAGGTCACTGAAGCTCTTCCTGAATTCACAACTCACAATAGGCCAGACCAAATAATAAAATTAAGATATTTCATATAATTTGCTTTGCAAGTTAAATGTATTTATTGTTAACCTGACTTACTTTTTTTGTGATTTATTGAAGTTGTGGATTGGAGGAATATTTATTAGATTAATAATGTCCCATATTAATTTATAAGGAAGTATAGGCTTTATTAACAGCTTATAACTTTGAAAAGAAATAACTTAAGATATTTCAAATTAAAGGTTACGATTTGAATAGCTGAGAAGGAATGCTCAGTTGAAAGTTAAGTCGATAGTTACATTATTTTTTAATTTTTTTTAGATAATATATTTTATTCGATTTTTTTTTAACGTCACCTAAATTCCATTCCATATTAATACTTACTTTATATATAACTTTTTTTGCTTGTTTTTGATTTTTTTTTTCATCGTAAATCATTAAGATATCTACCAACCTAGGACGGATGAATTTAACATGAATTTTTAGTCATCATCATCATCAGGTGCCATCTCCAAAAAGGAGGTCAGCGGCCAGCAAACACCAAAGTTCTCTGTCTCTTGCGTCATAGATAATGTCTTCAGTATCCATTCCTGTCCATTCGCGCAAATTGTCCATCCAGCCCAATCTTTTTCTACCTCGTAGTCTAGTGCCTTCTAGTTTCCCTTCTAAACTTAGCTGTGGAATATAGTATTTATGATTTCGAAGGATATGTCCACAGTAAGACATTTTCCTCTTGTTAATTAGATTCAGTAATTGTATTTTTGTTTGTGATTTTTCAAGGGCTTTGAGGTTAGATACCTTGCTCGTCCATTTCATTTTCAAAATTCGTCTGAGACACCACATCTCGAAGGCCTCTAATTTGTCCTTTGCTTCTTAGCCGTAAAGCAAAATGGGCCAAATATAACATTTCAGGGTCTTTATTCTTAGCTTAATGCTTAGAAGTCCTTCATATAAAATTTTTCTCATTTTCCTGAAATGGTTTTTAGCCTGTCCTATTCGTCTTTTTATTTCATATGTTTGGTCATTATCTGAGTTAAAATGTCTTCCCAGATAATAGAAAGCCTCTACTTGTTCTAGGATTTCTGTTATGTTCATTATTAGTTTTTTTTTCTGCTGATGCACATCACCTTTGTCTTCCTTATATTTATCTTCAGACCCACTTCCTCACCCTTTGGGCCAAGGATGTCTAATAGGGTTTGCAAATCTACATGGTTTTGGGCCAATAAAATTGTGTCATCAGCATACCTGAGCTTGTTTATTACCACACCATTTATCTTTACGACTTCTCTTCTGCTTCTAACGTATCTCTGACGATTTTTTTCTGCATATAGGTTGTAGAGAATTGGGGATAGGACACATCCCTGTCTCACACCCCTTTTTATGTTGATCCATTGTGTTTCCTCATTGCCCTCATTGTCCTCAAAGATCAGAGTCTGATCTTTGCCTCCTGATTCCAGTAGATTTCTTTGATGATTCTAATGTCTCTAGTATCCATACCAGTATCATACAGTAATGTCATTAGTTGGTCATGTTTTATTCTGTCAAATGCTTTTTCATAATCCAAGAGGCATAAGTATAGAGGTTGGTTGAGTTCTATAGATTTTTCAGCTATTTGTGCCAGTGAAAATATTGCTTCTCTTGTGCCAATGCCTGTCCTAAAGCCAAATTGTGTATTTCCTATTTGCTCTTCTACTTTTTTATAAATTCGTTTGTGGATTATTTTTAGGAGAATTTTATTTATATGGTTAGTTAAGGTGATTGTTCTATGTTCACTCGTTTTAGCGGTATTTGTTTTTTTTTAGGAATTGGTATTATAATCGATCTATTCATTTCTTTTGGTGCTGATCCAGACAAGTAGTCGCAGCTGCTTTTGCGCCATAAAACACCAACCAACCATCCAGACAAGTATATTTCATTAAGCATCATTATTTCCTTGTTACCATTCTCTCCCATAATCTCGATATGCTCACCGGCAATTCTATTTCGTCCAGTAGCTCTGTTCTGTCTCAGCGAAGACATCTCACCTCATCTTCAATTATATCCGGTCCCTCCATTTCTAAATCAATATCCTTATATTATCTTTCATCATTATAAAGCTGTTCCACGTAATCTGTTCAAGTTTGAATAATTTCTTCTTTGTCAGTAGTTATTTTGCCCTCTTTGTTTTCGATGCACAATGATCTGTAATGGTAATTACCAACAAGGTCATTTATAAAGAAAAATAAGAATAAAACGCACAAGACTAAGAGTTCACTGATCTGTTTTTCAAAATTGTGATACCGGGAACCCAAGA
>JAFIDM010002131.1:108631421-108649114 GCA_023159025.1 Thereuonema tuberculata
TTTTTCTTTCTTATGTTGTTGCACGCACGTTAATTTTATGCATTGAAGGTCAGTTAATCTTTTATATAGTTCTTTAGAGTTATATTTAGGGCTTCAATTTCAATACATTTATTATTTAACCATTCTTCTTTTTCCTTCTTTATTTCCTTCTGAAGATTTCTGTATTTGACTCCATCTTTTCCTTTGAATCTCTTTCTTTCATCCATGAGGGTGATGATGTTGTTGTTTATCCAAGGTTTTCTCTTCTCATAAATTTTGAAACCCAATGCATGTTCCGCTGTACTCTTGATCAGAGTTTTCATGGTTTCCCATTTGATAGGGTTTTTATTGTCATAATGTCTGTTAGCTTCTAAGCCTCTTTCAATTCCTTCTTGATATTTAGTGAGGAGTTGCACATTCTTTAGGTTATCTGTGTTTATTTTTGAGGTTTGTAATCTTTTTTAAGTTTCTTTAGCTTTAGGTCCAATGTGAAACCAGTAGGGTGTGGTAAGAGATACAATCTGCCCCTGGGAATAGTTTGATATTTTTAATAGTTTGATATTTTTGAATCTGTTATTTATAAGTATGAAGTCAATTTGATTCTTGATAATATTATCAAAAGTACTCCCTGGGGCCATCCAAGTATATAATCTTCTAGGCGGTTGATCTTTCCATGTATTTGCTATAATTATATTGTGTTTTCCACAGAATTCAACAAATCCTCCATTATTATATTAATTTCATGAGGTTTAGTTGTTTCAAGGCATTCTTCTATTCCCTCCTAGAATTCTTCTATTTCTGAATCATCAGTATCGGAAGTAGGAGCATAAACTTGCATAATATTCATTGTAACAGGCTTTGAATTTAATTTCATGATCTTAATTCGATCTGAATGCGTTTTAAAACCTTCAGCAATATCTTCAAGTCCTTCTTCCACAATAAGGCCCACCCCATTTCTATGAGAGTCACCTCCAGAATACCATACTGTATGTTTATCAATTTTTAAACTATCTGAGTACCTACATTTTACTTCACTAAATCCTACGATCTTAATCTTCATTTCTTTCATTTCTTTTATTACATTAATAATTTTACCTGGTTGGTAAAGGCTTCTCACATTCCATGTATCAATGTTGGGCTTTCCGCAGATTCTTAGCCCCCTTGACCATTTAAGGTCTGACGGAGACTAGGGGCCGTAAAACTAATTGTACTGTTCATTTGGTCATTGCTGGTTTCCTTGGGAGATTATGCGTTGCCTTCTGCATCTCAGTGCTGCAATCTTCTGGTCATTTTGACATAGCTTGCAGGTATCTGTACTAGAGCCCAAAGGCAGTCTTCAAGTCCTCGGCCTCAAGCCAGTACTAGCAGCGCTGATGACCGTTGCTAGGGATTTATATCGGAGTTGCCTTCTCGTAGGTATCGCTTTTAGTCAGGTTCCTACCCCATGGACCTGTTCAGCTTGGGAGACCCTGCCAGTAGCAAGCTACGGCTGACATAGCTCCAGGGGTCATGGGAACACGCGAGCCCTCCCACCACGTCAAGGTGGAGATACCATCGGGAGAGAAATTTTTAGTAAATATCAATATTTAGTAGCAATTGATATTGTAATAAAATTTAAACTAAATAAATTAATTTTAAATTTACACTTTCTATTGAGTGGAGGGGGGTCTCGTAATCCCAAATAATATTTCCTTTCTTAAATACACCCCCTCCAGAACTTAAATTGCAAAACAATGCTGTGGGGAAACAAATGAACAATTTCATTCTAAAATGAAAAAAAAAATCAATAGGCCTATACAAATAAACATTACAGTATTAAATAAATCTTTCATATTTTCCAGAATGTGATTATTTATAAAAATATAATTAATAATTATAGAAATATATTTTTTTTTGTTTGGTTTTTTATCATTAAATAGCATACCAACAGTTGTTTAATTAATGCAAGATTAGTATTTCTGTGATAAATTGCAAAATAGACATTTAAAATTAAGAGAAATAAGGTATTTTCTTCTTTCTTTTTCCTTTATAAAAGCATTTGGATAAGTAAGTTATCTAGAGATATTGTTATTGGCCAACTTCCCTCCAAGAGAGTCGACTGGTCTGACCCTGCCTCCCTATTGAGAATTGACTGTTTCGGTGATGAGAAGGAGGCGTTAGGCAGCCTTAAATAGGGACGCAGAGGCAGACTGGACAGATCGTCTAGTGGCAGTTAGCCACACAAGGAGTTCCTCCAACCGGAGAAGTGAAAAACAGATCGTGCTCGTGACAAGTAGCCGCCAACAGTAGGTCTCCAGCCGGAGAAGAAGTGAAGAAGAGATCGTCTTGGGCGGCAAGCAGCCGCAAGGTGTCCTCCAGCCAGGAGAGCCGAGAAGTTCAGCCTGAAGAAGTGAGAAGTCCGCCGGAGAAGAGAGAAGTTAGCCACGAAGGGCAACTTTCGGGGAAGTTCCTCTAGCCGAGAAGTAAGCCTTCCAGAAATACATGTTTGGACAGGAATCCAAGTAAGAAGCCCCGGCAGTGAAAAACGGTGAAAACGGACGTCACCAGCAAGATCATCAAGCAGTGATCGACCTCGAAAACCTTTCTCCAACACTCACCACCCCTGACACTCACACTCAGCAGCTGCGTGAATCATGGGCTCTTAAGGAACTCCATGGCAGACATCACCACGAACTCAGCCAGCCTCATCTCGATATGAAAGCGTCGAACAGATGGCTGACGAGTGATGAGCTGCTTAGGGTGACCGAAGTGTTCATGATCGCGATTCAGGACCAAGTCATCCTCACACGCAACTACAAGAACCACATTCTACATGACGCAAACACGCTTAACAACACATGCAGGAAATGCCACACTACTCATGAGAAGATCGACTACTTAATATCATAATCAGGCTCTCTCAAACAGACTACCTCCACCGACGCAATCAGGTAGCGTCGATCGTTCATCAACATCTAGCACACAAACACTCAGTTATTAAGAACACGGTCCCTTACTACAAGTACTTACCACAAAGCGTATTAGAGTCATCCTCACATAAGCTGTACTGGTACCGTACCATTCACACAGACAAAACCATACATCAAAACAGACCTGACATCAAACTTGTTGATAAGGTCAACAAAGAGACCTATCTCATTGATATTGCAGTGCCTATCATCAAGAACATGTCCAAAACTCACGCGGACAAGATCAATATATATACCGACCTAGCACACGAGCTTCAGAAGCAGTGGAGGCAGAAGGGAGTACATGTTGTACCCATCGTCCTGTCCGCCACTGGTCTGGTGCCTCACACATAGCACCACAGTCTCAGCACTCTAGGACTTCACAAAAACACTTACGCACAACTCCAGAAGGCTGTGATACTCAACACAATACGCATACGTACTGAGGAAATTTATGGACACAACCACACATTCCTAATCATTCTTGGGCACGTCTTTGCACTTGACAATATGTGCTTTGGTCCCTGACCCGCCATATTCTTTTTGCTGGGGAAACCCAAGGTTAGAATCTTTTACATAATAATAATAATAATGATAATAATATCTATCTGTCTATCTACAGATATGTAAAGCATAAGCATACTATGTGTGTATTTTTGTTGTTATTTTGTTGTCTGTTTTGCACCGGACAGTGCAGGGTTTCTTCCGTGAGTTACATCTCAGACGAAATAATAAAATAATAATAAAAAAATCAACAACATTATTATCGAACGACTATAATCTGCACGTCTTCAATAGGAATTGATAACAATTGTAGGAAATAATGCAATACATTAGTAAAAATCGGAACATAATACAATAGAACAAATGAAGGCTCTTTAATATCAATCACAAGTAATTAGAACAATCAACAATGAAGACTTTGTAGAAATAAAAACTGGAACAAATAACAATGCGGAAAAGACAAATCATTTTCAGATCACTAGTGAAGACATAAATAAGATATCATAATGGTGAACAACATTCAAATGAAACAATGAGTTTCTTAACTTTTAATCAAAATCATCAGCAATATATTGTTACAATTCATTAGCACAATCAACATCTGACGACACTAAAATATAACAAATGATGATGTTGATTTAATAACAGATCAAGATAATCTTTTGAAATACGTACAATATGTGTACTATTACATTCTACATTAGATGATTTTCATAAAACCCGACAATTTTTAATGTATCTGAATTGAATTAAAGTAGTAAGTAAGAATTTAACGACGTGTGCTCAAGATTAATTAAAAATAAAAATTCAACCCACACACTTAGAATCCGTTGATAATGGGGTCTGTGAAAGAAATCTGAAAGCTTCTCTAATATAATATATGCTTTTTATATGTAAATTTTTTTAAAAAAATTAATTAGCCTGTGGGCTGGATTTACATTTTTAATTAATTAATTAATTAGCTCTAATTCAGAGGTCGTCAAAATTTTTTTGAAGATGGGTCAGACCGGAAATGTTTTAAGTCTTGCGAACCAAGTTAAAAACTAAGTAAAACCATGGATACAGAAAACTAAAAAAACAGTATTTTTTAATCATTTGATATTTTCCATTAAGAGCGTATGTGAACTTCAATTACGAAGAATCAATGAGAACCATGATTTTGATTTTGCCACAAAATTAAGTCATATTCTGGTGAAAATGTTTGTTGCTTCCTGTGACTGTAAATGTTGATTAGTTAGAAACGATCTACAAACAGATTTTTATGTTTTCTAACATAGATATGTTGTTCCAAATCAATCTCCGAACAAAATAAGTATATCCTTCACGTTTACAGCATTCGTAAATACATTTAAGTTTCCTTCCTTCTATTTGTCTTTCAAATATGTTTTTTACAGATGGGAGCAAAATTAATAATAAGGTTGATTTAGCTTTTGTTGTGTATGAAAGTGATATTGAGGTTGCTTATAAGCAGTATCGTCTACACGATGACTGCTCTGTCTTTCAGGCAGAGCTTTTGAGCTTGAATCTGGTTACCAAGTACATTCAGGGACTCTCCCCTTCTTCCACCTCTCTAAACTTGGTCTGCAGTGACTCTTTGTCCTCACTGCACATTCTTCAGGATGTCAATAACGCTGTGAAACTTGTTGTGGAGACACAGACCATTATTAAATCTCTTGAGCTTAATAATATTAAAGTTGACTTTGCTGACGTTCGTGGCCATTGTGGGAACATGGGCAATGAAAGGGCTGATTTGTTGGCCAAACAGGCTACGCGAAGTGATATTTCTCTGGATTTGACCCCACCTCCTTCCTATTGAAAGCTCCTTCAGAGCCGTAAACCATTATAAGTTGGAATGCTGAGTACGTGCATTCTGGAAAGGCTCAGTGGACTAAGAAATTTGTGCCCACTATTCCTCTTAGGCTACAAAATAAACCTTTTCTCTCTAATTTTAAGGTGACTCAGTTTCTCACTGGTCATGGAAATTTTCACGGCTATCTGTTTCGTTTTGGCCTTGCCTCTTGTGGGTCAGGCTCGTGTGGTTATAAAGAGCATAATCCAGAACATTTGCTGCTGCACTGTCCTGTTTTCTCCCAGCAGAGATTGTCATTGCAAAACAAACTTAAGATCTCACTCGATAAATTGGCCTCCAATTCTATCAAAACTGGTCAAAAATGAAAGTTATTTTTCAATAGTTTATTTTGATTTTAAAAGAAAGTAATAGATAATATTTAAAATCAAATTGAAAAATAGATTTAAGATATAAAGCAACTACATTATTTTTTTTGTTGAAGAAAGATTTAAGTTATCAATTGAAAGCGTGCAAAGAAACAATTGTAAAAGATGCTGTAGTAATAACTATTGTCATAACAAAGACAACTGGTGAGAGGCGAAAGTATTATTAGTAAGAATGAAATGACTTATGTTTAAACACAATGATAGTATATAATGTTTCGTTAACTTGAAGGAATAGGTCGTTCATCCTTCATTCAAATAAGTAGAATGAGATGTAGGGTTAAAAAGTAGTTAGCATTAATTTAATGTGTATTAATTTTAATAAGTTACTAAAGCAAATTTTTAATGATAGTAGCTTGGAATCGTGGTATCTACGAAATGATGTCAAATCATTATTAAGCGGAGAAAGGCCCTTACAGACATGATCCATAAGATTGGAGGAAGTGGATCTACGTGGAACGACTAGGTATCACAGAGTTTCCGAAGATAAAAATAAGGTGATACAGCGTAGTTCTTCTGAACGTTCGTAGAAAAAGACGTTACTGTAAGTAAATATTCTACTAAACTTACTCAGCATAAAATACCGATGGAACGATGGATCGCTATAATGGAACGGAAGACATTTCGTCAAGTAAAAGAGGTTAATTCAAATTAATTAAAGAGATATATTAAAGAAAGATCCATTAAAGATAAAGACTCAATTTAATAGGAACTTTAAATTGTGTTAGCGGTAAATAATCTTTTGTGAAGAAAAAGGTTAGAAGAAGAAGAGAGAACTTTGATATTAAAACTGTGTTATTATTTTAGAACTTATAGTGAGCTTTTTAATTAATGATTCAGAAGGAATTAAAATATTAATTACGAAGCAAGGAAATATTTTTGAACTTCCGTGAAAAGAACAGTGAATACATGTTAAAGAGTTGATTGATTAAATCAGAAGAATTTATATGAAGTTACAGTTATAGAATATAAAAGAGAACTATAGAAAAGATAGAAGAAACTTTATATGCTCTACATATTGAGGAAATTCAAAGACTGGTTGATATAATTAAACTAATGGAAGAAAATAAATAAATATATTTAATTTATTCATAGAAGTATTTGATGTTAAAATTGTGTATTCAACTGAACTTTACTAATGGAGCAATTAAATGAAGTTAGAGAATCTAAGGGCTCTGCGTGACAACTGTATTTTAGTGTTAACATAATTATATTAAGATCAGACTTTATTAAGTATATATTACATTGAAATAAATTTCTTCAAAAAGCAAAAAAGTATTTATTGAATTTAAAATTTTTATTTCAGAATGTGTGGTTTAGTTTTTCTTGTCTTTTGTATATCATTATATATATTTGTATATATTTGTTAAGTTAATGTACTGTGCCATTGTTTTTGTTCTTTGGTATTGCTCTTGTTGTAGTCAAATGTGAGTTCCTTTTCTTTTTTCCCTTTTCTCGTTGTTGTAGTAGTTAACGATTATTTTTGTTTTTCTTATTTTTTTACATTTCTCTTAAGTTAGTTCTGTAAGCCTTGTGGAATACTTGTGGAACACAAGGTATGCCTTTTGATATGTAAAAAAAAAAATGTCATTGGATTGATGGTCAATTACTTTTTAGTTGACAATACAAATGGATTTTCAACTATCCTTCAAGTTTTTGAAATTTTATCGAAATCAGTAAAACGCTTTAAAAACGATCCGATTTTTCTCATTTAGTAAAAATTATCTCATTTCTAAGTTCAAAAGGAAATTGCAAGGAAATTTTACCTGTGCTAAACCATCTATGTAAAACAAGTATCAACTGTATATTCATATCTTTTAAAAACATTCAAAACTGAAGAATTAATGAGAAATAAATTATGATAAATGTATAATAGTAAGAAAACAGAAATGGAAATGCCCATGACTGTGTTAGTGATGATGCCAAAATATGGGTGGAGTTTCTTCGTAATGCATAATAAATATCGTTAAGCATGGACCATATCAAGTGGTCGACCCCTGTTCTAAATGAAAACAATTTGGAATCAACGCTCAGAAATAAACGAGAACTTTCTGCTACAAGAAATGGAATATCAGTACGATGTAGGATTACAATTGCTGAAAGTAAGCCAGAATAGTCCACTATTTATTAGAAGGCATTTTGGTGCACTTTTTCCTCGGATGATTATTCTATAACCTTTTTTGATCAAACGAAAATTCAATAACTGGTCTTAAAACAGACAAATTCGTAATATTGTACGAATAACAACTAACAAAATGCCCTAACCAATACAGATTCTGAAGAGCATTATTTTTTTTAGGTTGTTTTTTAAAGTTGATTTCTGGAAGTATTACTTGTTAGTTATTTTTGTGGTTTCAGGAATTTTTAGTTGTCTATAGTTTTGTAATTGTTAATATAAGTTATCAAGAATAGGAATGTAATTGAAATTTTAAAATTGCTTGTTATTATTCTTTAAGAATTAACGTGGAATATCAAAATGATAAACAATACTAAGGGAAAGTAAAAGTGCATAAAGATTATATTAAAATTTTTAATGTAACTTTTAAGTTTGTTACTTGAATTTAAAATTTTTAACAATTTATAGTTTGTGCAGAAGTTTTGGTCCGATTTCTACACTGTACCATCTTGAACGATGTGATATAGTATGGACACAGTCTCCTATTCCTTTTGAAAAGTACAACATTACTAACTTCATTGCTCATTTTTGAACTCATTATTTATTCACATAAATTGAAAAGAAGCATTTCAAAAATTACGACAATTACCTTGAACTTTTTAGAAAACAAACGCAGGTAAGATGTCAATTATAACCAATTTTGCATCAAATTTGTTCGTCGTTTTTCCAATATAATATTAAAAACTTCAAATAAAACTATTAAAATTCAAACAAGAATACAATCTATTTAACAGCATCACAAATAACAATAATAAAAAAAATCTATAGAAGCTATGTCAAATATTGAAAGATTCGAGGAATCTCTTTTTTACATCATTTCCTTTTGATGTCCCTCACTTTCCTATGAAAGTAGTAGTTGCCAGTCAGCTGAATTTCTTTCTGCTCATTAGAAAATGTGATTGAAAAGAACTAGAACATGTATTTGGGCTTAGTTTTTTTTCTTTCTATCTTAAACATTGGATTTCTTTTCTTATTTAGTAAGAAAGTGAACGTGTGTTTGTTTTGTGACACCTGACATTTCCCACACTTCGTGGAATAATATTAACTGCTAATGGGGTCATAGGGGGGTTAAGTGCCTTCTCAAACAAACCATCTCAAAACAAAACTTACTTCATTTACAATTATAATTTCGATTAATTAAATTGGTAACTTTTTTTATTTTAGTGTAGATTCTTTGCTTGTTTGATTGACCTGATTTTTTATTATTAAAAGATTTAAAATCCCGATTTAGTTGATATTATTGTTGCTCCTCTCGTAACAATATGTAATGAAATGTTGTCTACTTTTAGTTGTGTAAAGTAATACTCGACAGACGCTTCGCTATTGATCGCAAGTGGAGAACAAAAGAATGGTGGTCACGCTTTTAATTCACGCCATAAATCAACATTAGGCCACGGTGGGTTTTAAGGAATGGAAAGGTTTTCAGTTGAACCAAAAGTTAAAAACAAATCCATCAAGTTATTTTAATGTTATTTTAGCGACTACAAACAGACAACATTCAGAAGAAGAATATTCAGATGGACTTTATAGGATGGACTTTGTAACAGGTACCAAATTCAGTAAAAGGTCCCCTCCCACGTTATGGTGAAAATCATAGAAAATCATCTGAGCTAAAAATATCGCGAAACACCAACGATTTCATAGTTCTCTCTTTTAAACGTGTCAAACACAATTATTAGGGTTATTTTTAGAGAAAATTAATTTAACATCAATATATACTTTTTTATTTCTTTAAAGTGATTACAATTTCAGTCCTGTTAACAGTGTTAGGAACCATTAGTTCTTATCAACAGGTGCTGTTTTATTTACATTGATAATAATGGGATAATTTGTTTTATAAAAACATTTTTTGATTTGTTTTTCTTTGTTCTATTAACCTTTGTTGATTGATTCTATAAATTTTTAAATGCGTTTGAATTTTAATTTACAAATGATTGTAACTCAAATACACGAAACTATAAACTACATATAAGTATACAAATGAGATAAACATTAAAAAAATTACAAACATAAAATAAGATATATATATACATTCACATAACCTATTACCGACTGTTTGCTATCTATACAGGCAATTATACATGAAATCCATTTATTCGATATATGTATAACATCGAATGTATATTGTTTTAAGATAGCTGAGTCCAAAACTAAACGAGAAAATTAACAAATATACAATTATTTAAATGATAAAATAAATCTCTTTATACTTCTTTTTTTTTTTATTCTTTAAATTTTCATAGATTCTACAATCTAATTTCTTAGGTTTTCTTTTCCAGTTCTCCTCAAATACGTACTTTTTCCAGTTTAGAATTGAAGTTTAAAAAAAACAAATCCCTCTATACAAACATTTTAATGCAGAATAGCTCTAGATAAAATGTAGACTTAATTATAAAAAAAAAAAGTCTACAAGTGAAAAAAAAGTCTACAAGTGATAGAAGGCTAATTTATATAATTTGTTTTTCGGTTAAGACCTTTGACGGCCTGGTCTGAGACTGACCTCCCCTCCCCCCACTTGTGGGTCCCTACTTTGTAGACCCCAGTCAAGTAAAAGAAGAAGATAGAAATAAACAAAACTATTTTTATTGGCTAAAATGAACGATCTTCTGGCGCTATCAAACCGAAAGCTGCCAATGGACTGAAATTTCAAGAAAAGTCCAAAAGCCCAGGGCATTTATAAGCCGAACCCACCTTCTCAAACTTTCGAAAAATATATAGTATTGCTCAATTGCCAGTTGAGGGGACCTTCCCGCAATAATTTTTACTATTTTGCTTCGTCGGTGGGAGGGAGGAGGAAAATTTCCCTGAAATAAACCCTTTACATGATTGTACTCCTGGATCTTCTAATACCAAGAAAGAGAAGTGTTAGATGTAATCGCTCTGTACTATTGTGCTGGTGTTTGTGAGAGAGTCGTTGAGATGGAGAAACAACGAGTCAAGTTCTGGAACTGAACTGAATTAATCTAATTAAACAAAAACATTGGTTTCTATAGTATTTACATAGTTTGATTTGATTGGCTAAGTAATTAAAAATATATAAAAAATGATTGGATAAAAAAATAACGAATTTCAATTAATTAACTGATTAAATGGCTGCAACGAAAAAGAATTTAAAAATAAACAAAACATCAGTAATTAGGAAATAAAGAAAATGAATGTTTCAAAATAAATAGATTAAAATGAATAAAATACAGATAATAGAGATAAGCCGTGCCAGCGTGGTCGTGCATTCTGAGGCGTCGGTCTGTCGTGAGGCCGGTACCCGGGTTCAAATCCCGGTCGAGTGCATGGAAGTTTCAATTACCTTTCCTGTGATATCAAGCCTCTTCTTCACTTTCTCTTCGGTCTGACGTCATTCCGCAATGGCGTCCTGGGGAAGGTAACGGGAAGTCACTCCAGTATCTGTTCCTTGTATAGCTACGGCTTCTCCTAGGGGTCGCCCTTCTAGGGTCACCAGGGTTCCGTAGACTTGTACCAATCTACCATGGTATGGTGTAATAGAGATAAATAATTTCTACAAAAATAAAAATAAATGATTTCTAAAAATATTTACATATCTGTTACAAATATAATGAATAAAATATATACCCCTTGGCATTTCTTTGACTTCGAAAAGTAATAACACCTTGATTCGTAATTTCCAATCAGCTACTCCTCAACCTGACATTAAACATATTTCTAACGTAGTTTATGCTAACCATTGTAACAATAATAAGTGCTTTTATGTTGGTCAAACAATGCAAAGGCTTCACGATCGTATGTCGCAGCACATTTACGCTGTCGCTAATAGAGATTTCACTTATAATACTGCTTCCCATACCCATCAACTTGGTCATTCTATCAATTTCACCAATCCATTAGTTCTATGTAAGGAACCTAACCTTTTCATCAGAAAGTGTAAAGAATCTATCTTAATTCTCACCTCCCCAAATTGTTATAATTCTTCAATATCAGTTCAATCAATAGCGGATTATAAAATCAACAAACCTATATTGCCCACCCCCAAATAATACTTCATATTTTGATTTTTTTTTTTTTTTAGGTACCTCCATATGCGTCTTCCTTTGGCAAACCAAGATCCATCTAGCGGTTCAATAAAAGGAATACATACATACAGACTGAATAATTTGATAAGCCTCACTTTCCGTAAAGCCTTGTATACATCAAGGGACAAAGTTGCGGAACACGTGTCCCGGGACAGTCGCGATACATTGTCCCTAGTGTCGCTATACAATGTCGCGCGTCCACACCTAAACAGCCAGTTGCACTACAGATATCAGAACGCGATGTCCCAACAGATTGCTCTCTGTGCGTTGAATTTGTGTTTAAATAATTTAATGTTGTTAAAAAGAAAAATCGTAAACCTAAACGGTACTGGAGGAGAACTCTGTTTTCGGGAGGCATTACTGTTGCTATGAATCTTGTCGAAAAATTAAAACTGGAAGATGACATGGGTTCCAGAAATTTTTGGGCCAAATGCTCCATAGCATCCCTTCTTTTATTTCTGTTTTTGTAATCTAGACTTGTGATATCCGAAAGACATGGGAGGACCTGAAAATCTTCGATTATTTTCAATGTTGTTTCCATGGCGGACAAAAGAAACTGACTCAGAAGTCTCGGAACACATACAGACTACGAAATGTCGCGCAACATTATCTCGTGTTCCACGTTTCGATGGGGAACATGAGACTTGCGACTTTTGTACCGCGACAGTCCCGGAACGCGAGAAAACTGTATCGCAACAGTCGCGGAACAGCCTGCGACTTTGTCCCGAGACACATGTTCCGCGACTTTGTCCCTTGGTGTGTACTAGGCTTAAGAAAGTAGAATACCAAAATAACCAATAACATGAAAATATACATCCCTAAAGGTTGAATAAATATCTGGTCTCAACCTTTAAGGTGTTTACAAAATTTTAGGCGCTATTTTTTTGTATTAAATGCACTGAGATAATCCATTGAAACTGGCAGAGCCCAGCACATAAATTTTCTTTATTTTATTTTTAATGCGTATTTCTTGTTAATACATTTGTGGAGGTGCCATATTTCTTCCTATTGATATTCCTTCCTATTAACGAAAATATATCTTGTTACAATAATTTTTATTACAAAGATTAAAGTTAAAAAAAAAAAGTTAAAAACACATTTAAGTTTCATTAATTCTGAATAAAGTTTGCAATTTATCAACATACTTTCTACGCGGGTATAAGTTTTCTAATCTGGAAAAGACGAGATACACCACTATGATACTATAACAATATTTACTCAGACGTTTCATCCAGTACAATAGAGTTTTTAATGCAAATTGACACTGAAGGAAGGATCAATTAAATAGCCTATTCTAACAATGAGGGAACACCGATCAACAGCTCGGTGATGCTGTCGGAAAGAATGTTGTGTCTCGATGTGTGTGTAGATTTTGTCTGCGAGGCAGGAGGTGAAGAGTTTGTAAAGTGTGGGGAGGCAAGTGATTGGACGGTAGTTTGCAGGTGCGCTGTTTCAATGTTCTTGCTCTGTAGGTATGTGACAGAGCACCCCTGTGTGAGGAAAAGAGGCATATTTTCTGGGCCTTGGATTATGTCAGTGAGTGTAAGTGCTAGCTTCCCATGTAAGGACGTGAACCTCTTGATCCAGAAGGTCTGGACGCCATCTGCACCAGGAGCCTTCCAGTTGTATGCATGTTTTAGAGCTGTCTGTATGTCAGATAGCACTATTATTATTATTATTATTATTATGTTTGTATGTTTCAAACCTTGGGTTTCCCCAGCAAAAACAATATGGCGGGTCAAGGACCAAAGCACATATTGCCAAGTAAAAGACGTATGCAAGAATGGTTAGGGATATGTGGTTGTGTCCATAAATTTCCTAACTAAGCGTGTTGTGTTGAGTACCAAAGCCTTCTGCAGTTGTGCATAAGTGTTTTTGTGAAGTCCTGTTTTGTGAAGTTTTGTGGAAGTATGCTGAGATTGTGGTGCAATGTGTGAGGTACCAGACCAGTGGTGGACAACACGATGGGTACAACACGTACTCGGTCCTGCCTCCACTGCTTCTGGAGCTGGTGTGCTAGATCGGTGTATTTACTGATCTTGTCTGCATGAGTTTTCTGCATGTTCTTGCTGATAGGCACTACAATATCAATGAGATAGGTCTATTTCTTGACCTTATCAACAAGTGTGATGTCAGGTCTGTTGTGATGTATGGTTTTGTCTGTGTGAATGGGGCGATCCCAGTACAGCTTATGTGAGGATGACTCTAATAAGCTTTGTGGTATGTACTTGTAGTGCGGGACCATGTTCTTAATAAGTGAGTGTTTATGTGCTAGGTGTTGATGAACAATCGACGCTACCTGATTGTGTCGGTGGAGGTAATCTGTCTGGGAGAGAAGGGGACAGCCTGATATTATGTGGTCGATCATCTCATGCGTAGTGTGGCATTTCCTGCATCTGTCGTCATGTGTGTTTGCGTCGTGTAGAATGTGTTTCTTGTAGTTGCATGTGGGGATGACTTGGTCTTGTATCGCGATCATGAACCCTTCGGTCTCCCCAAACAGCTCGCCGCTTGTCAGCCATCTGTTCGACGCTTCCATGTCGAGATGAGGTTGGCTGAGTTCGTGGTGATGTCTGCCATGGAGTTCCTTAAGAGCCCATGATTCACGCAGCTGCTGAGTGTGAGTGTCAGAGGTGGTGAGTGTTGTAGAAAGGTTTTCGAGATCCAGGGATGTGAGGTGTGTGTCAGCCTTGGCAATGGCTGAGTGGAGTGAGGAGTGTTCTGCTCTTTGGTGGAAGTGTTCGCCAAGTGTGTGTGTGCTTGTTTTGCATGTAGGGTGATGAGGTTGACGAGTCCTCGGCCTCCCTCCTTGCGGGGAAGAGTCATCCTTTCCGTAGCGGACTTGGGGTGGTGCATGTTGTATTTCATGAATGTAGTGCGTGTTGTACATTGTGGTGCTTCGAGTTCGGTGTTTGTCCATGGAATTATGTCGAACGAATATGTTAGTATGGGGACGGCAAAAGTGTTGATGGCTTTAATTTTATTTCTGGCATTGAGTTGTGTTTTGAGGATTATTATTATTATTATCGTGTTTGTATGTTTCAAACCTTGGGTTTCCCCAGCAAAAACAATATGGCGGGTCAATGACCAAAGCACATACTGCCAAGTGTAAAGATGTGTGCAAGAATGATTAGGGATGTGTGCTTGTGTCCAAAAATTTCCTAACTATGCGTATTGTGTTGAGTACCACAGCCTTCTGCAGTTGTGCATAAGTGATTTTGTGAAGTCCTAGTGTGCTGAGACTGTGGTGCAATGTGTGAGGCACCAGACCAGTGGCAGACAGAACGATG
This sequence comes from Thereuonema tuberculata, assembly GCA_023159025.1. Classification (NCBI taxonomy): domain Eukaryota; kingdom Metazoa; phylum Arthropoda; class Chilopoda; order Scutigeromorpha; family Scutigeridae; genus Thereuonema; species Thereuonema tuberculata. The sequence goes on from JAFIDM010002131.1 coordinate 108,646,597, forward strand.
GGTACAACACGTACTCGTTCCTGCTTCCACTTCTTCTGGAGCTCGTGTGCTAGATCAGTGTATTTACTGATCTTGTCTGCGTGAGTTTTCTGCATGTTCTTGCTGATAGGCACTGCAATATCAATTAGATAGGTCTGTTTGTTGACCTTATCAACAAGTGTGATGTCTGGTCTGTTGTGATGTATGGTTTTGTCTGTGTGAATGGGGCGGTCCCAGTATAGTTTATATGAGGGTAACTCTAATACGCTTTGTGGTATGTACTTGTAGTACGGGACCATGCTCTTAATAAGTGAATGTTTGTGTGCTAGTTGTTGATGAACGATCGACGCTACCTGATTGTGTCGATGGAGGTAGTCTGTTTGAGAGAGAAGGGGACAGCCTGATATTACGTGGTCGATCGTCTCATGCGTAGTGTGGCATTTCCTGCATTTGTCGTCATGTGTGTTTGCATTGTGTAGAATGTGTTTCTTGTAGTTGCGTGTGGAGATGACTTGGTCCTGTATTGCGATCATGAAGCCTTCGGTCTCCCCAAACAGCTCACCACTCGTCAGCCATCAGTTCGACGCTTCCATGTCGACATGAGGCTGGCTGAGTTCGTGATGATGTCTGCCATGGAATTCCTTACGAGCCCATGATTCACGCAGCTGCTGAGTGTGGGTGTCAGGGGTGGTGAGTGTTGGAGAAGAGTTTTCGAGGTTCAGGGGTGTGAGGTGTGTGTCAGCCTTGACAATGGCTGAGTGAAGTGAGGAGTCTTCTGCTCTTTGGTGGAAATGTTCCCTAAGTGTATGTACTTGTTTTTCGTGTAGGGTGATGAGGTTGATGACTCCTCGGCCTCCCTCCTTGCGGGGAAGAGTCATCCTTTCCGTAGCGGACTTGGGGTGGTGCATGTTGTGTTTCGTGAATGTAGTGCGTGTTGCGCGTTGTAGTGCTTCGAGTTCGGTGTTTGTCCATGGAATTATGCCATTATTATTATTATTATTATTATTATTATTATTATTATTATTATAAATAAAATAATAGAAAAATATCTTACTATAAAAATACAAGATTTTGCAAGTGCATATAATATAATACATATTAAAAAGTACAACAATACTTTTAGAAGAATTTAGCAGTCAAATTAATTGTAATTTAAATAAAAATAAATTCATAGTTCTTATTACCATTGACTTATGCAAAGCATTTGATCTCATAAATCGCGATTTACTCTTAAAAAAATTAAATAATATTGGTATTCGAGGAAATTTATTGCAAATATTAAGTTAATTATTTAAATATCAGAAAAATATATGTAAACATTAATAATAACGTAAGTAAAAGAAAAAAAATGAAATATGATATCCCTCAGGGTTCTAATTTAGGACCACTGCTAAATTGTTATATTTACATATATGCGGATGGCATCATAATTTATTCTGTAAACGCTGAGCAAAGATTTCAATCAATCATTTACAATTTGGAAATTTAGAAAGTATAGAATATAAGAATAAAATTAAAATATATTACTAAATATATAAATGTGGGCCCGGTAGCCGAGTGGGTAAGGGCGCTTGGCTGCGGGTTGGAGGTAGCGGGTTCGATTCCCGGCCTCGGCGGAGGACGGGAATTTTTCCACGCTTCTTTCTCCTCCAAACGGGCCCTAGGGTCTACCCAGCCCTCTATAGAATGGGTACCGGGTTTCTTTCCCGGGAGTTAAAGGCGGGCGAGCGACGGGCCGACCCCCGTCCTGAACTTTGTCCCGTAGGTTCTGAACACTGGAGCCTACCCTCCAGCTGCATTGCGCGGTCCTCTGGGCCTGATCGCAACTTTAACTTTAACTACTAAACATATAAAGCCGGACAGCAGTCTGAAATTTGAAATTCCCAATACAAAATTCAGAATACTGTTTCTGTGAAAACATGGCCTATTTTGTTTTCACTTCACCAGCGGCACCAGATATATATATAATATATATGAAGTTTCAGTTGCATTTTGTACAAATGTTATTTTTTGTTTTTTTATGTATAAGGTATAATTATATATACAATTGTATTTACTTTTTAGATTAAATTTCTTTTCTTATATAATTTTTAGTTATATAATTAAATTTTGTAATTTAATTTTATATAATTTTATGTAATTAAAACTTTTTAAGATTTCATTATATAATCTACACTAACATTATCTATTAATTACACTTTTTTATTGTGTATTTTTTTGGTATATTGTATTAGTTTTGTAAAACTACTTGTAGATTTTATAGTGTTAAAATCAAACCCTTCAAATCTTATCGAGGCAATTTGATTTTCCTAATAAGGAAATTTGCCGTGCCATCGAAGATAAGCTATTTTAGCACTGCTGGGAACGAGCTGTCTATTGTTGGAGCGTATAGGCCACGTAATAGTAGCGAGCGATCTTCTTTGTCCATCTGATGGTTGCACGAGAGAAGCAACCACACATCGTGTTGAGAAGAACATTCTTCAGTGTCTGTGAGCAGTCTGGATCACGATGTCTCTTGGATCGGTGGTATGCATCGAGA
>JAFIDM010002131.1:108651125-108692071 GCA_023159025.1 Thereuonema tuberculata
CTCAGTCCCGACATAAATCCGATTGAGCATTTGTGGGACGAGCTGAAACGGAGGGTCCGAGCCAGAAATCCGGCACCGTCTAATATCAACGAGCTCAAGATTGCGCTGGAGGAGGAGTGGAATGGGATCCCTCAAGACTTTGTCAAAACATTAATAGGGTCTATGAGGAACCGCATGCAAGCCGCCGTACAGGCAAGGGGAGGCAATACCAAGTATTAATTAATAAAAGTTTCCTTGTTTTGCTTGAATTTTTTGTTGTAATTTAATTTTAAGTATCTACAATTTTTTTTTTCCTAAGTATGCATTTTGCTTGCGTTTTCATTCAAAATGCATTATAAAACAAAATATTGTACAGATTTTAATGATAATGGTTTCATTGTAAAGTAAAAACATTAGGCTTTCAAAAAAAATGTTTTTTGAAAATCGGCTAAGCCATTTAAAAAACATACGCCTTTTTGTGCGCTCTGAAGGAGTGAGTCGATTTAGTTGCACGGGAGTGTATTTAATATAGTTAGTCATTTCAGAACACGCATCTACTTTTCATTACACGTCATTAATAACTCTGTTGTATTTAAGAAGTATTGAAAAGTTTAGCGTTTAAGTTATGTTAATATTTGAGAGTTAAGACAGCTCTATTGACTTAGACGTTGATTTCCGGATTATAATATTAATTCATTGTAGAACTTATAATTTTTTTATACTGCTTAATCCCAGAACCCGTTTGATAGGGATTCTTATTCCTAATAGGACTGAAATGTAATTGAAAATAATTAAGAAATAAAAATAATAATAAAAAAAAATTACTAGTACTATTATTATTATTATTATTATTATTATTACTAAAGATTATAAAAAAATATCACTTGTAAAAAAAGAGATAAAAAGATGGATTGTGGACAATGTTGATTAATAATGGACTTAAGTTTTAAAAAAAAATAAGGGAGGGTAAAAAGAAGTGAAAAAATATTAGAAATTGTTTGATTGACAGGTTTGACTAAATTTGTGTGTTCTATTTTGAAGGATATTGTTGTATTAAGTGAATTATTATTGTGAAAAAAAAATTGAAAAGAAATTGAAATTGTTTGAATTGAAAGGGATGACTGATTTTTCTACATTTTAAGTTTGAATGAGTAATATAATTGTTAAAAGAATTTGTAGTAAAATTCACAGCACCCGTTGATAGGGATTTATTTTGATCCCTAACGGGACTAAATTATGTATTTAAGTGAATAAAAAAAAAAAAAATATCATTATTATTAAGGTTGAAGTAATTTTTTAAATTTGAATCACTCATTGGTATTTCATGAAGTAGGAATAAAACAAGTGATAAATAAAAAATAAAGAGATCAAATAAACATTGTAACATCTCTCTAGGATTGCGACTACAGTAAGTTCCCATTGTTGCCGACAGATGGCGCCAATCTAACAATACATTGATTAAATAAATGGGAAATCAACATTTTATTTTCAAATTTAATTACCGATTTCGACTCCGGAAGTAGAAAGTTCCTATTGCGATTTCAGCATTATTTATAGATTTTCATTAAATAAATAAATTTAATATTTACAACTTGTATTGTGTTGCATAAATTGTCACAAAAAAAAATATATTAAAATATTAATAAAAAAGGATTTAAAATCAATTGATCAAGGCGATCCCTTATCAACTGGCGGGAAAATATTAATAAAAGGTAAAATACCGAGAATCGGATTAAATTAATATCTCTGCTACCATTCCGTTTTAAAGGATTACGAACAACCTGTAAGATATGATAAACTAAGGATAAATAAGCAACTTTATCACACAAAGTTTAAAACAAGAAGACAAAAACTTTAATGACATAATAAACACAATAATAGGTAGGAAAACACATCCAGTGGATTCTTACTTTCACACTGTATTTGACCAAAGGTTTGATTAACTAAATAGATGGATTAGCATAGATTAAAAGGTTTTCTCAATTAAGAAAAGTTCGAAAGAAACATAGTCAATTAAACGATAAGGAGATGTGAGACTTGTCAGCACACTTCGTGTCTAAGTCAGAGTTGATAGGCTTACCAAAGTATCTCTGCGAATGTTCTCGTTGCTCACGACGCACTATGAGATCTCATTTTTGCACCTAACTTGCACACGATTTCACACTACGCACATTAGTCCGAAAGTTTCACTAAAACACTCCACAGGTCTGGCACACTGAAGCATCGGAAAATACTTATCACTGTCGCAGAACTGTTCCGGAAAATCACAGGATCGGGTGGTCCTTCCGTCTCCCGGGGAGAGCAGCTTCTGATGCTCGCAAATTCTCGTGGCGGACGACGTCCTGGGCATGCTGACTTTGTTTCGGAAATTACTTCGGCGACCGGTGAAGGTTTCTCTCGCTGCTGCCTTCCTAGCATCGGCGTCGAGCGGGTTGGTTGGCTGTAGAACCACGTCAATAGGAGACGGTTGCACGGCGTTATCCGGGCGGACTCGCTGTCGGATCGGGCGCCGTTCCGCCTTGTCCAGCAGGCTCCCAACCAAACGATCACTTCGACATTCTTGCATAGGCTATTCTTGAGCAGTCGAGGGTAAAGCACACCCTGTGTAGATACAGTGTCTTTCTCCAGGCTTATCGTTCTCACACAAATCCTTGCTTAAGAGGAAGAATAACGTAAAAATTAAAAATAAAAACTAAAGTGAGAATAAAATTATTTAAAATCGGAGATTACATTCTTGTTCGACTTAGTGGCTTAACGACTCCGACACCAACTCATTTATTTTTCTGGAAATAAAATAATTGAAAAGAATAACTGATTACGTCACCAAAACACACAAAAATTAACCAATAAAGCGACAGGCGACGTAGAGACGGGTAATTCACGAAGGGAGGAGATGATTGACAGGCCAAAGACAATGTAAAGAAAGCAAAGGAAGCTCTCAAATAAACAAAGTAGCGAAGAGAAACAAGAGGGCAACAGGTCAACTAAAGGAAACGAAACTCAAGACCACCGGAGAAACGATAAACATGAATGAAGAAACCATAAGTCTAATGCAAAAGGAATTCGCAAAATTAAAATAAGAGTAAAACAGTGAGAAAGATGGCGGAAAATAAAGGGACGGAAAATGAAAAAGCAAATATGAACAAAAGACTAAAAAAAGTCGTGACAAAATTAACGACAAATTTTATATTTAGAAGCCGATAAATTATCAAAATGAAATGTTGGTTTTTCAGTCCGTTTGGTTTTATTGACACCGGAAGTGCATTCGAATCTCATCAACCAATACCTGATATTAAGTAGTAAAGTACTAACTGTCATAAAAATGAGAAAAACAAATCTTTCACTCAAAATCCCACTGAAGTCTAGGATGTAGTGAGAACAGGAACTGTATCAAAGACATTTACAGGATTTCTTTTTTTTGCTTTCGCACTAAAAAGATGCAGAAATTAGTGCTAAAGATTAGCTGAGTGAAACAATAATACTTTCACAGAAACCTATTTCCTTTATTAACCAAAGGAATGGAGTTAAAAGAGTTGTAGATACACAACAGCAGATGGCCACCGACAAAACCAGATGAAGACTGCAGACAAGAATTGAATTAAGTCACAAACCTAATTGCAAATAACAGAACCAATTAGGAGAAGCTAATCTATGAGATCTAAAGTAACTATATTAGATTACTATGTATATACTTTAAAAGACTTTTATGTTAATTCAAAGGTTATTCGTAAAAACAGATAGACTTTTCTTCTTATTTTTTAGCAAAAAAAAAGAGCAAAAAACTTGAGTTAAAAGATTTAACTTTTTTATTATTACTTTGTTTTTTTTTTTTACATATTTTTCACTTACTTTCCTAGCGTGATGAAATCAGTCTATTCTCTCATAAGCTTTTGAACTGCAGAATGATCTTCTTTAAACTTGGTTTGCATATTTACAGGCCATATTCAGACCATCTAACTTTTACGTTTATTTGAACTTTTTTCAAACTAGATCAAGAAGTTAAGGAGAGAAAAAAATTATTAAAGAAAAGCAGAGAAAATAAACAATAAATAATTAAACAATGGGGATTTTATTATTATTTTTTTTCAAAATGGAAAATCTAACGAAAATGTTTGTGTTCACCAGATATTAAAATTTAAAAATAAACGTTTGTGTAGTTTTTCACGACTTTAAAAAAAATAAAAAGTACGTAAAGTAATAAAAGAAATTTTAAGGACAGTAGGTTTTACATTGTTTCAATATCTTATTATTAAAATATAAAAATAAAATTTGTTCTGTTGATATTTTTGTAAAACGATTGTAAGAACTTATCGAATAAACGAAAGTCTGGTAAGTATAGAGAGGTACGTGGAGTATTTTTCTATTGACATTATTTTTAATTTTCAGTTTATTTCAGTTTGGGTCTTTTATTTACTAAATATCAGATCCTTCTTTCAATTATCGTCAAATAAACATCCACCTCGGTCTCCACGAGGCTTCTGTAGTTTTATCTAGAACTGTTTGGTTGTGGCTTCTGAAAAATTTCTTTCTTTTTTTGGTCGAAGACAACAGTTAACTTGGCTTTTCTTTAATCTGTACTTTTTTAAGTTGTTTTGAAATAATTGAATAGCTTTGAGTGTCCATTATCTTATATGTAACTATTGTTACATTTGTTTTTGTATGTGACTTTTTTACTTTTTAGAATTTTATGATTTTAATTTTTCAATAACCTAATTCACAATAAATAAAAACAACTTGATTTCTTCGTACTCTTCTTACTATTCTCTGCTATTCCTTAATAATTTTTTATGAAACATATTTTCAATGTTTCGTTCTGACTTTAAAAGAAGGGACAGGAGTCAGTTGCTGGGGCGGGGGGGGGGGGGGGGTTAAAAATAATAAGAAATGAGCGTTTTTGAATCTTCCGTTTGGTTGAATGGAAATCTACCTCCTCTCCACCCATTCTAAATTCGTGGACACGCCTGTAGAGGAAATATTGGGTTGGCGAATAAGTTCGTTCGGTTTTATCTAACAGTTTTATTTAATTAAGAAAAAATTATAATAACAATAGATTAATCAATTATGAGGTGGGAGGAGGTCGTAAACAGTAACGGAGAATACATAATTGATTAATCTATTGTTATTATAATTTTTTTAATAAAATAAAACTGTTAGATACAACCGAACGAACTTATTAGCCAACCCAATATAATGTAAAAATAAAAATATCGGTTCAAGACTAAAAGATATTTTCGCATTCTTCATTTGAAAATATTAGATGAAAAGTCTTTAATTTCCTGTTGAGCTTTATTTGAGCAGCCATTAAAATATAATAAAAGAGTTAATTAACTAAAAATAAAAACCCGTTTCTTATCTCGATAGAAAATTGGTTGCACTGATTCTGTCTTTATTTCTTATTTTAATTCTTTCTCATGAATTCTAAGTCTTCTTTGAAATCCCCTTCACAAAAATTCCTTGAAATAAAGCCTGAATTGGAAACGATTAAAAATCCTTCTTAATTACATCAGACGACGAACAAGGAAATTATAAATCATTCAACTATGAAGATCGTAAAAGCTCAGATTCTCTGAGAATGTAGTTAATTCAAGAAATTATAAACCAAGCATCTCGGCAACATTTAATTTTTAATAAATATTGAATACTCTAATTTCATAAATTTTCTATAAATAAATAAAACTTCTCAAAAGCTTCCTATGAACATAAAAACAATCGAAGAAAGTTGGTAACTTTCGTATTTTTTTTTTGAAGTAGGCTTTGTACTTCCTCCCTTTGTACTTTCCTTTGTATTTCCTCCCTTTGTACTTTCCTTTGTATTTCCTCCCTTTGTACTTTCCTTTGTACTTTCCTTTGTACTTCCTCCTTTTGTACTTTCCTTTGTACTTTTCTTTGTACTTTCCTTTGTACTTTTCTTTGTACTTTCCTTTGTACTTCTCTTTGTACTTCCTCCCTTTGTACTTTCCTTTGTACTTTCCTTTGTACTTCCTTCCTTTGTACTTTCTCCCTTTGTACTTTCCTTTGTACTTTCTCACTTTGTACTTTCCTTTGTACTTCCTTCCTTTGTACTTTCTCACTTTGTACTTTCCTTTGTACTTCTCTCTGTACTTCCTCCCTTTGTACTTCTCTTTGTACTTCCTCCCTTTGTGCTTTCCTTTGTACTTCTCTTTGTACTTCCTCCCTTTGTACTTTCCTTTGTGCTTCCTCCGTTTGTACTTTCCTTTGTACTTCCTCCGTTTGTACTTTCCTTTGTACTTCCTACCTTTGTACTTTTCTTTGTACTTCCTCCCTTTGTACTTCCTTCCTTTGTACTTTCTCCCTTTGTACTTTCCTTTGTACTTTCTCACTTTGTACTTTCCTTTGTACTTTCTCACTTTGTACTTTCCTTTGTACTTCTCTCTGTACTTCCTCCCTTTGTACTTCTCTTTGTACTTCCTCCCTTTGTGCTTTCCTTTGTACTTTCCTTTGTACTTCCTCCTTTGTACTTTCCTTTGTACTTTCCTTTGTACTTTCCTTTGTACTCTCCTTTGTACTTTCCTTTGTACTTCCTCCCTTTGTACTTCTCTTTGTACTTCCTCCCTTTGTACTTTCCTTTTTTGTACTTTCCTTTGTACTTCCTCCCTTTACTCCGCAAAAGGTAAAGTAAAACAGAAAAAGACAAGTTTAATTGACATTCCAACTTTCGAATATCCGCATAAGAGCTAAGACGCTCTTTAAAAGTTCTTAAAATGCTCTTTGTTATTCATTAATTGTCGATTCACTTCCGATCGGAGTCGTTTCGGTTTTCTTCCTGTTGTCATGTTTTTATCAAAAGCCCTTGGTCTAAAATTGCATCTTTTTATGATGAGGGTTGTTTTGAGTTCTTAGAAGCAGAGACCGATGGATTTCACTCATAATTCCATTTCTAAAATAGAATCTATTTTTCTTCGCTGGAGGTCGAGAAAGAAAAAATTATTAAAAAACCCAGACTCAGACATTTGTATTTTTTTCACAAATTTAAAAAAAAAAGGGGGGGGGGGGAGAGCGTCAAGGTTTTAAGGAATGTAGGATTTCAATTCTTTCAGGAATTCTTCTATTAAAATTTCAAATAAGTTTTAATCTATGTATTATTAAAATCTTTTCCGTACGTCTGGCGCAGTTCAACAATGGACAAGAGTGTGCCTATGGAATTGTTGTGAATGCAAAAGGCGCAATTGTTGTGATTTCCAATATTCACAATGGTAGTGCAACAATGGAAAACGGGTGTTCAGTTTCATCGTTGCGAGGAAGTCGACAAATGCAAAATGAGCATTGTTGAACTTCGAAATGTTGCGTTCTCTCCGTCAACAATCAAATAATTGCGCGCTATCAAATAATGAGTTCATTCAAAAAGGAATAACATATCACTATTTGCTCAACTATTCAAAAAATCATAACCGCTTTCATTGGAAGCGATTCTTCTTGGATGGACTTCATCTCTTGGAACCAATACAAATTACTAACCTGGTTGACTGTAAATTCAAAGAATCACCAAGCCAAATTGTTAACAGTAAATAAGGTTAGGAAAGTATATTGGTTGTTATACTCACTTCCAAAAGTTAAGCACGGAGCGGTAAAATGCGAAAAAATGGACAAGTACTGCTTTGATTGACATGAAATGTTGCAAATAAGTAGCTCTATGTTTATTCATGAAACAAAACAAAGAATTACATACAGAGATAAACAAAATATTGAATTTTCATAAATTATAAGATGACGTCAGATTTGCATCATTAACAAAATGATGTTTAAATTCAAAACAAACGATATAAACCGACATTAATTGGGTATGTGAGCACCCCTCACATGCATACAAAGTTTACAGCATGTGATCATGCTTGTTACGAGGTGATCAACCACCGCAGAGTCCAGTAATCGCCATTCCTCCTGTAGGGCAGTTTCTAAAGCTCTTAGAGTGGCTGGAGGTGGGAAACGTCGACATATAGCTGTTCAGACAACTGTTTGGCTGGTTTGGAATTGTTTCCATAATCGTGAAATGACGGAATGATGAACGCCGAAGAAACGAGCAAAATCTGTTATAGACTGTCCTGCTTCAATGCGTCCGACAGCCCGCCAGCGCTCAGAATATTCCATTCGTCTTCTGGAAGCTATAGAAACACGTCTAGCTTAAAAACAAATCGTACGAACGTTCTAAACACCTTTCATCAGCACTTACATGAAACTCCTGTAACCCTTCACAATGCCGGCTTCTTATACGACTGCATGTTTTGCATATTTCTCGACGCGAAACCGTGATTGGCTGTTACCTGTAAAATTTACGTACTTCCTCCTACCTTTGCAGCAAATTTCAGCTTCTTTAATTCAGATCTCTTACGGAAATTAAAAGTTTTCCTCTCCGTGCTTAACTTTTGGAAGTGAGTGTATTTAAGAGCACGGGCTGATTGTGTATTTTCTTACATCACATAATTATTATAAACGATATTGTGAAAGATATTGAGAGGAAACGATTGAAAAGAGCACAACAGACAGATTTGGATCGAAAGAATGAAGCCGAACGTAAAAGACGGTCAAGAGCTAACGAGACAACGGAAGAGATATAAGAGAGACAGAAGTTAGACGCCGAACGACATCAGGCAGAGAGAGAGAGAGAGAGAGAGACTTTAGGTCCACGAACTCTACTTCATCTAACATCCATCTCAATTTATCTCTTCTTCAAACATCTACATCGATCAATGTGTGCGTGAGGGCATAGTTATTTTTATTATTATAGCGAAGAACATTTATTGAAGAAATTGTCTTTCTACTTTTCTAAATATGTTAGGTAAATAGTACGTAAAAAACATTTCATCGAAAAGAAAATAAAAGATTAGAACCAAAAAACAATAATTTTAAAATGCATTTTTAAATCGAATTTTTCTTCCATCCTTCTGCGGTCAGAAACTTACAAGTCTTAGAAAACTCTTTTTTTTTTTCTGCTGAAAACCGTGCTGAATTCAAATTAAAAATAGCCTAACTTATATACGCACGAGTAAGGTGTGGATTAGCAACAAGTTAAAACACAACGTTTCTGACCATCTACTACATAAGGTCCATTTTCAAGTGTAAAATAAAAAACAAAAAACTTAGAAAACCTCGTCCTACTGAAGTCGTTCAAATTTAAAAGAATTTTGAAGATATCACCGGAAACGGAAGTATTACCCCTAGTGACTAAAATTCGGTGCCCTTAAATTATAAAATTATTGCTATTGATATGGCTTTAAACAGGGCGATTAAAATTTGTTCTGAGCAGAAATTTTTGAAGCAAGAGATAATGATTATTAAGGACATTTTTCACAATAATGGCTTCCCCAAGGAGGTTATCAAGAGATATCAAGAAAAAAGATTACTATCAAAGAAGCAATATAGGAAAACTATTGAAACTTTGGATTCAAGGAACAGTAAAGACTCGTTTCGATATGCTTCTATTGTTTATGATGATTTAGTTTTCAAAAAGTTAAAACCTGTTTTGGGAAGATAGGGAATAAAATTGGCCGGCAAACCAGGGAATACTTTAGGAAGATTTCTCAATGGGAAAAAAGGTCCGTAGAAGACAATGTTAATTTTCTCAAAAAACAAGAGGTAATATACAGGATACCATGAAAAATGGGGGAAAAAAAATGCCATTATGTGGGCCAGACTAAGCGCCCTTTGGAAAAGCGTTTGAATGAGCATATTCGGGCTGTTAAAACAAGTAATAAGGCATACCACACGGCTACCCACTGTAACGATCTTAAACGCCATTTAGATATAAAGAATGTGTTCATTTATAATTGTTACAAGGATGAGTATTTGCGCAAATTTTATGAATCTGGCACAATAAGACTTTAAAAAAGTTATAACCAAGACTTGTCTACGACTAATGTTTTGGAATATGGCCTTTGATTATAAATTAATGTAAATAAATTTATAATTTAAAATAAATTTAAAATAATAAGTTAAAATACAATTAGTAAAACAAAACAAAAAACGTAATTCAACCGCTTTTGTTGTGTAGTTTCTATTTAGTTACTAGGGGTAATACTTCCGGTGATATCTTCAAGATTCTTTTAAATTTTACGACTCAGTACGACGATGTTGTTTAAGGTTATTGTTTTTTATTTTACACTTGAAAATGAACCTTATGTAGTAGATGGTCAGAAACGTTGTGTTTTAACTTTTTGTTTCTAATCCTTACTCGTGCGTATATAAGGTAGGCTATTTTTAACTTTTTTTTTTTATTTAAGCAGAAAACAACTCACAGCTAGTACTACAAGAGTATAAAATAAAATAGTTAAATATAGTTATTTATGAAATAATATAATATTTAACCAAAAACACAAATGAATAAAATTACACGTAATAAATTTTATACATTTTGGTAAAAATAGCTTTCATGCAATTTTTTAAACAATTACAATTCTTCATTTTGTTATCAAATACAAATGCAATAATTATTTAAATTTTCCAAATTTGGAATCAGAGATTTCAATTCAAACATAAAAACTGTTTGCAATTAAATCAACAGTGAATAGAGGTTTGTATTTCTTCATCCACCTAAAGAGTAGAATGAAAACGAGGTAAATAGTCCTAAAAAGCTCCATGCCACTAAAAAAATTGTGTACTTACAAAATCCCTACTAAAATGCTTATATTTTAATCTGTTTAAAAGTCACAAAAAATAATTTTATTGTATCAGCATTATTAGATTCTAAATATTTATAATTCCAGGTTGTAATATATTTTCTTTTATTTTAATCTAATAAATACCAGGAGTAAAGCAGTAGATTCAATATAGTTTGGCTGCAGCCCTATCTGCCCTTTCGTTACCTACAATCATACTGTCCTCTAACCTATATAAAAATCAATATCAATCATATTAATATTTTTGAAACACCATATTTTATTCTGAATATTTGATTTAATGCTATTTTTTCCTATGTAATTGCACGAAAAAAATAAAGCTGCTTTAGAATCAGAACAGATTTTGAAATATTTTCTTTTATATTATCATATTTTTCTATGCAATTAGTAGCCAGTAATAAACCCATGATTTCTGCTTGATTTACAGTTCAATAATCAACCTTTTAGCAATTACTACATCATTATAAAATACAACAGCAGCACCAACACCATTGTCAGATTTGCTACCATCAGTAAAGCATTCATATCCAGTATCCCTAGAATAATTCTGTAAATAAAAACTAACAGCAATTTCTGCCTTAACTCATTAGGATGTGGTTGTGTCTCAATAACTATTATAAGTAAGGTTAGAGGAAACTGTTATTATTCCTTTCTCTGCTCTTTATATATCTTAAACTTGAAGGATTTTTTTAAATCAGTTGGCATTTATAATCAAGTCCGGATTAACATTTTGTAGGTCCCTGGGCCTACAAGTATTGTGAGACCGACCCACCCTAGTAATAATTTCAAAAGGAAAAAAAAAAGTTAAAGGACAACTAAATTTATTTTTAAATTTTAAACATTTGTTTTGTGCAATTTCTTGGAAACTTTTTTTGATTTTCTAATTTTTTTTTCATGATGAATTTCTTGATTTTTTTTTCGACTACATCGAAAACATCCTGAGAAAAAGGAAATGGGTATTTTTAATGAAAAGATTAGAAATATATTTTATTTTTAATTGAGAAACCATTCCAAACAAAATTAATCTACACTGAAACGAAATTAAAAGATTATTATAAAATTTAAAATGGTATAATCATGTTTTATGTACAAATGTATACGACAATCATATTTTTGAGGATATAAAACTCAAAAACTGCAATTCAAATACATTCAACTGATGAAAATAAATAGCAATAGAAAAATTTCAAGACTTCACTTGTATGTATGCATGTAGTGAAGGTGGGTGGCAGAAGCCAAGCACTGCGACCAGAGGTCTATTGTACTATCCCACGGAAATATGGACAGATGGAGAGAAAGACTGAGAAAGTATGGTGGGAGAAGTGCAGGGGAAACGGGAGAACCCCGAGAAAACCTGCCCAGCGCGGATCGTCCACCATCACGAAACCCACATGAGAACCGAACTCGGGACTCAGAGGTGAGAGGCCGATGTCTTAGCAACAACGCCAACCGCGCGGCCAAGACTTCACTTACTGAGGAATTTAAATTCACAAAAAAAAAAACAACTAAATAACATTAGATTGTAAATTCGTGTACATCACTGGGTCATTAGCTAAAATACCAAAGGAGACAGTTTGCAGCTTTAAGACAAGTGTCCCTTAAGTTAAGAGTTATTACGAAAGTTTCTTGGTATTTAGGCAATAAGATTAAATATTGAAATATAAAACTCTAATGTAAACTTTGAAAATCATATTTTGGACCGTTTTGGACCAAAATCTAATCAATAATGGACAATAACGCTAATAACTTAGAAGTAAAATTTGAAGCGCAATCTAAAAATACTATCAACAAGTAAATTCCCAAAGAATGGGAAAAGAATGACGTAAGGAGAAGAAAGTGTTCAAAGGGGGGGCGATTCAATTGAATAGAATTTTACGCTAAAGGCTAATCAACAACTATGTGCGAACGAAGGGAAAGCAAACGATTTTTTTTTCCTTTTTTTTTCCTGCTGTCACATAAGGTGTCCTGAAATTTTTAAATTTTATTTTTAACCTATTTAGATTCCTCAGGTTCCTATCTTTAACCTGTGATTGTTCTTTAATAGCAACAGTATATAAATATATTTAGAATATTGTTTCTGAATTCCTATTAACTGCATCACATCAAGCATCATTTTAAAGACATTAGTAAAATAAAAAGAAATTATTCATTGAGCAAACAAAACTTTTTTCTCCAATAAAAAAAATGGAATCTATATTACTAAAATCTTTTATTTCTCTATGTGTCTGTCTGTCTGTCCGGTGCAGTTTTCTGTGAGAATGAAAAATAGAAATAATTTATACAATGAAATATCCGCGACAGGAATCGAACCTGCAACCTTCTGATCCGAAGTCAGACATCTTATCCATTAGGCCAGGGGTCTCCAAACTACGGCCCGCGAGGCCCTCTCATCCGGCCCTTGGAGACTTTTTTTGTCTACGGAAAAAATTACGGAAATATACGTGTATCCTGCATATCCTAATGATTCCCACTAATACAGGTGTTCATGTGTAGTATATCAATGTGTTATTAAATAATAACTGAATAAAATAATGTTAAATAAATATTTAAAAACAATATCATGTTTTGATTCTTTTTTATTTGGACCTCGAGTGTGTAGTCGGCCCCCGAACTGCTGTTTGATAGTTAATGAGGCCCTTGGGCTCAAAGGTTTGGAGACCCCTGCATTAGGCCATGGGAACTACAACTCTCTTCATATTGTTTTTTTGACATATCTGTTAAACCTGAACTGACTTTGACTGAAAAGTAACAATCTATATTATTAAAAATTTTTATTTCTCTGTGTGTCTGTCTTTCTGTCCGGCGCAGTTTTCTGTGAGAATGAAAAATAGAAAGAATTTTTACAATGAAACATCTGCGACAGGAATCGAACCTGCAACCTTTTGATCCAAAGTAAGACATCTTATTCATTAGGCCATGGGAACTACAACTCTCTTCATATTGTTTTTTTTGATATATCTGTCAAACCTGAACTGACTTTGACTGAAAAGTAACAATTGTAATAAAAAAGAAAGTTGAAAAAGAAAGAAGCAGTACTTCATTAGATAGAATACTGAGAAATCACTATTTGTAACTTAAAAAACCACCGAAAAGCATCAAGTGGAATGAAAACAATAGTCAAGAAAGAAAGAAGCATTATTTCCAATAAGTAAAATACTGAAAAATCCCTATTTGTAACTCAAAAACTACTGAAAAGTATCAATTGGAATAAAAAAGGAGAGTCAAGAAAGAAAGAAGCAGTATTTCTATTAAGTAGAATACTGAAAAATCACTATTTGTAACTCAAAAACCATCATTATTTGTAACTTAAGAACCACTCAAAAGTATCAATTGGAAAAAAAAGAGTCAAGAAATGAAGAAGCATTATTTCTATTAGTTAGATTACTGAAAAACACTATTTGTAACTCAAAAAGCTAGAATCACATCAAAGTCAAAAAACTCACGATAAATATGTGGCTCATCAACCAAGATGAACGAGAGTGTCGATAACATCAATCGAATGATAAGTCTAAGAATACAAGGAGAGACTACAGAGCATACAAGTGCGAATAAAATTGACACTTCTGATAATCCACCACACGAACATCTCTATCTGCCCGAGTATCTGAATGCATTGAATCTCAGCGGTATTCCTCAACATCGTTTGTCATTGAAGATTGGATCTCCAATAATATTGTTGCGAAACATCAATCCCAAGTTTGCATACTGCAATGGAACTCAACTTAAATGCCGTTCATTCGATAATGATCTCATAGAAACCGAAATTATAACAGAACTCACAAAGGAGATTTTGTTTTGATCCATAGGATGTCTATGGAACCATGCGATAATCTACTTCCATTCACTTTCACAAGAAAACAATTTCCGATCAGACCTTCTTATGCGATGTTTATCAGGACAAGCTCCAGGACAAGCTCTAAATAAAGTTGTTATATATTTGGAAAACGTTGTCTTCACTCACATACAACTTTATGTCTTTGAGTCACAATTCAACAGAATTTTATTATCTTCACTCTAAAGAATAGTCACAATCAATTTGTCGCGAAGAATTTCGTATACAAGCTATGATCTTCATTTATCATCTATATCAACCAACGTCCATCTGAACATCTCTTCTTCAAATATCAATATCGAACAATCTGATGGCCTAGATTAGTAGATAATTTTCACTATTTGTGACTCAAAAACCACTGAAAAGTATCAATTGGACACTGTACTAAACTTTTACATGCACTGAATATCTTTAAAAAGTTATTGAATTCGAAGCTCGTGCATCTGTTTAAAAAATTACTATTACATTTATTAAAAATAAAAACTATTTACATTTAAAAAACTATTTACATTTAAAACATTGTACCGGTTTCGGCCCAAGAGGAGCCTTCTTCTGCAATGAGGCAATTACATTTAAAAAATTTTGAATTTATACAAACAATAACTATACAATAATTAATTTCAGCCAATGGCGAAAGGGACCAGTCTTCACTTCGCTTCATGATGTCACTGCTGCATGATGTCAATGCTGGGTACGTATTCATCTTGCGTCACATTGGGTTATTCATGTCTGCCAACAACTCCTAGCGGGAAATGTGATCTGTTGATATCTCGTCTGTGTGCATCTCAAGGATCGTCATTAAAACTAATAACTGTAAATAAACTAATATAAATGAAATTATTTGACATGCCAATTATTATATGATTCATCACAATTTACAATTTTTTTTTTTTTTCCCCCTTCTTCTGTTTTTTAGTCTTATGTTAGCATTTCATATTTGGACGTATTAATAACAAGAAATAATATGATAGCTACTAATGTATATCGTAAACCTATGGCTTCTGGTATAACCCTTAATTTTTTATCATATGGTCCGTTGGCGTTTAAAATAAATTTAATTTCGATGATGGTCAATAGAGCATTTCGATTGTCAAGTAGTCAAGAAGGTTTTGACAATGAAATAAGGATTATAAATGAAATTTTGATAAATAATGATTATCCAGACCAGTTTATACAAAGGCACATAAAAAGAGCAACTTTAAAGTATTACAATAATGTGAAGGATACAGAACATCGCCCAACTATGAAATATGCCTCTATTCCATATCATCATGAAACATTTCCTGCTTTAAACAAAATTTGTAAACCTTATAATATCGTTGTGACGTCACCTGCCAACAGAACAATATCTAGAATAATGCAGCAAGCTCAAAAGAAAAATGCAGAAATAACTAAAGGAGTTGTGTACACTATCAAATGCAAGGACCACCCCTGTTTTTACATAGGTGAGACCCAACGTGAATTACAGGATCGTACTGAAGAGCATGTTACGGCCATTAAGACTAGAAATAAACAGTATTTGACTTATAGGCATAGTATCACTCATCAACATAGAATTGACATGAACAATCCTACAATTTTAGCAATTTGTCAACATGATCTACAAAGAAAATGTATTGAATCCTATTTTATATTAACAATGGAAAATGCTTACAATAGACAGTTATCAGTGCCCGCTATACGTGAATATGGCGTTAAGAAAGAAAAAAAAAAGCAGTTAGCATTAACATTGGATGAACGGCCCTAACATAAGACTAAAAAACAGAAGAAGGGGAAAAAAAAAAATTGTAAATTGTGATGAATCGTATAATAATTGGCATGTCAAATAATTTCATTTATATTAGTTTATTTACAGTTATTAGTTTTAATGACGATCTTTGAGATGCACATAGACGAGATATCAACAGATCACATTTCCCGCTAGGAGGTGTTGGCAGACATGAATAACCCAATGTGACGCAAGATGAATACGTACCCAGCAGTGACATCATACAGCAGTGACATCATGAAGCGAAGTGAAGACTGGTCCCTTTCGCCATTGGCTGAAATTAATTATTGTATAGTTATTGTTTGTATAAATTCAAAATTTTTTAAATGTAATTGCCTCATTGCAGAAGAAGGCTCCTCTTGGGCCGAAACCGGTACAATGTTTTAAATGTAAATAGTTTTTTAAATGTAAATAGTTTTTATTTTTAATAAATGTAATAGTAATTTTTTAAACAGATGCACGAGCTTCGAATTCAATAACTTTTTAAAGTATCAATTGGAATTGGATAAAAAAGAAAAGAAAAAAAAAGAATCACTATTGCTATTAGGTAGAATACTGAAAAGTCACTATTTGTTACTCAAAAACAATCACTATTTGTAACTCAAAAACCACTGAAAAGTATCAATTGGAATTGGATAAAAAAGAAAAGAAAAAAAAAAAAGAATCACTATTTCTACTAGGTAGAATACTGAAAAATCACTATTTGTTACTCAAAAACAATCACTATTTGTAACTCAAAAACCACTGTAAAGTATCAATGAAAATAAAAAGAAACTCAAGAAAGAAAGAAGCACTACTTCTATTAAGTAGAATACTGAAAACTCACTATTCGTAACTCATAAGCCACTGAAAAGTGTATCTACATTACTAAAATCTTTTATTTCTCTGTCTGTGCAATTATTATAATCTGGTGCAATTATTGTAATTTACAAAAATAGAAATAATTTCTACAAGTTATCTACTGGAATCGAACATGCAACCTTCTGCTCCGAAGTTAGACATCTTAGGCATTAGACCACAAGGATTACATTCCAATCTCTATAAAAAATAAAAATATATCTTAGATTCGATTCACACGCTGATTCTAAAAGCAGTCGTGGATTGAGAGAATATAGACATCAAAAATTAAAATAATAAAAAAAAAAAAACTTTAAAAAAATTTTAGTTTTATTTTACTTGATGTAATTTGTGTGTGTGTGTTTTTTTTTAATAAATAACAAATTGTTTTCCGTTACATACGCGAGGCTTCCGGAGCGAAGCGACCGGTAGCCGACTAGTTTCCTTTAAAATGATAATTTGGGGGGTCCCTCGGCAGCTAGGGGACCGTAAGTAATTGCTTACTCCGCTTACAGGTAAATTAGCCACTGAAAGTTAACAAAAATAAATTACTATTTAGAATTGTTTCTGCGACACTGATATCGAGTTTAAAGTTTAACTGGCATTTCTGAATTATTATCGAACCTAAAACTATATACAGTGGGGTCCAGATCTATGGACTCTCTCTTTCATTATCAATATCTCGGGAACAAACTGACATAGACGCCATAGTGTAGTTCAATAGTATAGTTCAATGATGAGAATTTCGCAGGGAAATTTATCTGGTCTGACGTGGCGCAGTTCAAACTCAACGGTATAAACCATCACAATTCTGTGTGCTGGGCTCCTGTCAATCCACACGTTCACGTAGACAGGGAAGTGAATCTACATGGTGTCGTTGTGTGGTGTGTGGTCTATCATCTCGCGGATAGATCAGCCCTTTCTTTTTTGAAGCTACTGTAGCTGATGATACGTATCTCCATAAGCTGCAAACATCGATTTTTCCCTGTCATTCGAGAGATGTTTGGCGATGAGGTATTTTACCTACAGCAAGATGGTGCTTCACCTCACTACCATTGCGATGTCAGGGCATACTTGGATGCCACTGTACCTGGACGATGGGTAGGTTGCAGAGGTGCCATTGAGTACCCACCACGGTCTCCAAACCTAACACCCCTGGACTTCTACCTGTGGAGGACCTCGAAGAAAGAGATTTTAGGGCAAAAGCACTACGAGAATCCATCAAAGCATCGTGCACAGCCATCAACCGGACACACTGACATCCGTAATTAGCTCAGCAGTTGAACGCTATCGACGCTATACTGCCGTTGATGGTGGTCACTTTGAACGTGTGACCATTGCCATCTGTTGAGCAATTATTGAACTACACTACGGCGCAATAATTGTATGCCTATGTCATTTTGTTCCCGAAATATTGAATATCAAAGATTGAGTAACAGTTTTGCAAATGTATATATACATTTTGGCTATTTTCAGGAACAAAAAAAACATTGAACGTATTCACAGGGCTGGACTTATTATTGGATCAATTTCTCCCAATTAAAAATATTAGCAGAAATAAATTCGTTGCTCGTGGAATAACGACATTAAATTGGCAATAAATAACAGAAAAGAAGGGGAAACGATTAAAAAACAAAACATTTTGAGACAAGATTATCTTTAAAAGAAACAAGATGCCCACAACCTCGTGAATGAATTAATAAAAAGATATAATGAAAACTTAAAAAACAAAATTAAAAGATTTAGAAAGCAATAAAGCAACTGGTCTAGATCTAATAGCTAATGAATTTATTATGTATGGAGGAGAAGAACTAACCAAATGGATTAAATGAATGAATGAGCAAAATAATCCAAAATCGAATCAATTCTTGGAAGTGGGTATAAATCTCATTTTGTGAGAGTTTCCTACAGTCCACAGGTTCCATCCTTCTTTTTCACTAGTACGACAGGTGAACTGTGAGCAAGAGCGATGTGATGGCTGAATAACTCCTTGGTCCAATATACGTGTGACTTCGTCTTGAATTATTTTCCGCTCCTTGTTTGAAACTCTGTAGGGCTTCTGTTTAATTGGTCTGCTATCGCCGGTGTCAATAGTGTGTATTGGAGCTTCTTAGGGTATTGTAGCAGGATTTGGTGGTTCAAATACAGTCCTATGGTCTTTTAGAAGCTGTAGGATTTGATCATTTTGCGAAGGCTGTAATTCTTTATCCAATAGGCTTTTTGTGGAAATTAAGTAAAAATTAATTAAAGCATTGATTGATTTGAACAATGACAAGCAGCGCGTGAGAAGATTAGCACGAGAAAGCTTGACGATGTTCCAACAGAGAATGAAAGAAGAATTCTTCAAAGATGGTTGGTGAGGGTTTTTTTTTTAACTTATGAACTTGAATTCCAAAGAATGAACATTACTTAAAGAACTGTTTGCGAACTGTTTCTGTTAGTGAACTGATAATTTAATAAAAAGAATTGTCAAGTGATATTGAAAGTTTGAAGTAGATTCGCATTTCAATATTGAAGAGCTTACGAAGAAGAATAAATGTTTCTTTATCCGATATTTTTGTTTAAGTTTATTATATATTGTGTTTATTTATAAAATACCTGCTACTAAATAAGTTAATAAATTTCACCGACTCTCATTATGTCAGTGACAGAAATGCCCATATCTCTCCCAGAGCAGCATACGAGTAATGTGGCTTCACTGCATTGCTCGAATGCTGCTCAGGGAGAGATATGGGCATGTCTGTCACTGACGTAATGATACTCGGTGAAATTGATTGGACAGTGGCTAGTTTTTGATTTGGCGGGCAGCGTAAGTAACATTTAGTAATATTTGTTACCCAAACTTGAGTAATTTGATCCTCTATGTTGCACACTGTTGCTGGGATACAAAACTCATGGGATAAGCATTGTTTCTGTAGTGGTTTAAGAATAATCAGTCTATTGAGGGAGGTGTCACAAATTGCATCAATTTTGACTGCTGATAAGGGAGGAAAGATAGTTGTCTCAAAGAGTCAAAGTGCACAACGAGTGAGTAGCCATTGCTGCTTTGTTCGTTGGATTTTTGAGCTGAAGAACATTGTCTGAACAGTCAATAATTGCCTTCGTCGCTTGTAGACAATCCCATCTCAGGATAGCATCAAAACTATAGTCCTGAGCTACGAAGAATTATTGCAGGATGACGGTTCCATTAATTCGTAGTGCCACTATAGTCTTGCCCACAACGAGCAGCTAATTCCCCGTAACACTTCTGAGTACAGGTAAGTTCGTTTCAAAAGTTATCACTTTTCTTTCGAAATGTCTCTGAGATTAGATTTACTGGAGCGCCAGAATCCAAGAGTGCTTGGGTCGATTGGTCATCGAAGTACAGGGTGATGATATTGTTTTCAGATCTGCTGTAGTATTTGCGACAAAGCTGCCGTCACCAGTTATCGCTCTGCTCAGTTTTCCGGAACTACGGGTGACGAGCTACGGCTGTTTCGGGCGGTCTGTAGCTCGTACGAAGCCTGAATATATCCCTGTCGGTATGATGTTGGATAGCGTCTGCCATTCGCTGGTGATCTCGATCTGCTGCGATGGGCCTGTGTGTATGTAGGACGAACAGTTTCCCAATAGACTGGAGCATCATATATGGGTCAGTACTGTTGTTTTTGGCAGGGTTAGTACTGGTACTGTGGGGCTCGTCGTTTAGCGTTTTGGCGGGTACGACTATGTTTGATCACATGCCCAACCCGGTGACAGTAGAAGAAAATTGATTTGTCCTGGACTGTCCTCCATTCCTCTAGTTTGCTACGGGGTTGGTTTTGAGTTTGGCGGCAGTGCTGGTTTTCTCGGGCGGAGAGTGACTGCTTTGCTGTGGGGAGGGTTGGTCTCATCTGCAGTGAACAGTTGCTGCTTATCGTCACTACTGAGACCATCAGCTGTTGAATTTGTTGTTGGAGGGGTCATTATTTGTTGTTGTAGCTGTTGGATTGTGTCATTTTGTGGCGCGGATAAGGGGTTAAGATGCTCAATGCACTCCGATGGGAACGATATTTTGCAGTCGTTTGAAAGTTCTGGGGTTGGCCAATCTGTTTTGGCGCATTTTCTCAATGCATCGGCATTACTGCAGGAATGTAGCTACAGTGTCGACCCTGATCGCCAATAGTTTACAGTACACATCTTCGGCATCTATTTTCATAAGATGGTGAAGCTTATGGCGTCATGTCAGGATTAGTCGCTGTGCACAGATCCAAAACATCTTAGATGTACTGTTCACAAGTTTCCGTCGCGGTTTGTGCCCTCTGCTCCATCTGTTTCTTTGTGGGTTTCAACTTGTCGTACGGTGTGATTAACGATGCCGTAAATTGTTGTTGGAATACTGGCCACGTTGTGATTGCTGATTCATTATTTTCGAACCACCTCCGTGCCGTGCCTGCAAGGAGAAGTACACGTTGGTCAATTGTGCTGCCTCGTCCCATCCATTGAACTTAGCGATTCAGTTGTAATCTCTCAGCCATCTGCAGGGTCCTCATAAGAAAGGACATAAAAGATGTGGGGGGGCTCCCTAGTTCGGTGGATTGTGATTGGAGTAGCTGCTACAGTCACATAGGTTATCGTTGAGATGTCGGGCATGCGGTCTAATGGAGGAAGACCACGTAATCGACGGCTCTGTCGGGTTGCTACGGGCGGCAGGAGACTAGCTTCCGGTCGGGAGTCAATAGTGAAGCTTCGGTGACACAAAACCGGGGTTTCTGTACCAGTTGTGGTGGTGTTTTCGGCCACTGGTTCGTGGAATGAGGGATCAGACTTTGAACAAGTGAGAACTCTAATGAACTTGTTTATTCGTAGTAACAGGGGTTTTTATAAACTTATGTACAAGGACTGTGATTGGATGGTCTGCTTTTACAATTGATTGGGGATTTTAAACACACGTGGTCTTTAACTGAATCTTTAAATTGTAATGAATCATATGGGGAAGCCTGCCAACGGAAAATTTGAATTAAATTTGAATTACAGTAAAATTTGAATCCACAATGGAATAAATGCAAAGCACTAAAAATATATAAGAATAAATAGAGTAAATGGATGTATAAAAATTAATACAATTATAAAAATCATTACAATATTTTGAATATCGGGGGGGGGGGGAGCGTTGATCCTTGAAAATACCCTATTCCTACGGTGTTTGGGCCTCTGAACACGATGGTCCGTTCGGGTGTTAGGGGAAGATGCAATGACAACAATGCCAAATATCTGAAACATGGCGTTGACCCCTAAAAATACCCCATTCCTCATTCCTACGGTGTTTTGACTCTGAATACGATGATGAAAATATTCGGGAGTTGTTAAAGGCAACAGAGGGACGGACTGATGTGTTTCTGAATTTCTGAATGTTTCTCTATATTTATTAATCAAAGGAAATAAAGGATGTATGTGGAAAATTCGTGTTGTTATTTTCTATTTTACATGCTTTTAAATGGACTTGTAGAAGCCATTTTTGACTTCTTTAGTAGCACATATGTCTACAATAATTGTTATTGTTGCAAGGCTATAGTTTCATTTTGTTGCAATTGGTAGCTGATGATCAAAGCTTTGTTCATAGAATTCTAATTCCTAGTTTGTTTAATCTGTATTACAGTTTTTAGATTATTAATTTTATTTTCAATCTTACTTAAATGTAACCTCTGATATTGGATTTTGGATTTTTCTCTCCTGCTAATTGTTCCGAGTAGCTTTGGACTATCCATGAAGTCAATAGGTAATCAAAAATACCGGATTAATGAGAGGAAGGAAGGAATCATTACCGAAGCGGAATGCTTTGTGTTTTTGATGGATTCGAAATTATCCAATGCTATTTGATTAGGACTGAAGTGATTCTTCCACGTGGAAGAATAGGTCTAAGAATTCTGGTTTCTCTTGACCTAAGTCACCAGGACAGTTGCAATCAAATTTCTTGGATTTAACTAATTTTAGAAGCATCTAGAATTGGAACAGCACCTGACAATTGATGAAGTCATTCAGAAAATGACATTTTTAACAGTAATATCGATGACGTATTTTTATGCCCTTAAGAAAGGATTTCAAATGCATATGAAAACTTCACACCAGGCAAGAAGAGGCCTTGGAAAGCAAATATATCACGTTCGGATAAAATTTGTGATTTATTTCTGTGTACTGCAATTAGAGATAAAATACAAAAAATGTATTTTTCAAAATAAAATATCAACAGAAGGAAATGTATTGAAAGAAATTACTGACGATCAGGAGGTGCCAAATATTTCCCGCAGTTCATTGCATAGAAAAATTGTGTGAATCTAAGTATCAGTCTCTTGAGTGTAAAATGTGCCAGTGAATATATAATCACAAACATTTGCTTGCAATTCAGCAATTTCGTACTGATAGGCTAATCATTTATTTAGATGAAATGTGGATAAATGCCTGCCATAAACCTGGAAAAGTTCGGCATGATATAAGAAGAAAGCTTTGATACGTAGGCTTTCAACAGGTCTGTAGGCACCGACGCCTAAAGGTAGACGTTATATTTGTGTAGCTTCTGGCGGTGTTGAAGGAGGAGGATTTCTGATGCTTCAGTCAAAGAGAAGTGAGGATTATCATCAAGAGATGGACAGTAAGTTTTTCATAACTGGTTTAGCTCTCTGTTGAACCTAATTCTGTAAAATAGTTATAGCTAATGTTCTCTACCACAGCGTCCGCAACATGTTGACAGCGAATTGGTGTAAACATGAAATTCAAGCTCGGCTGACAGAGAAAGGATTACAGTGACAATCAGCGATCAGGTTAAGTCGCAATTAATTTAAGTATTTTTTTTCAATTCATCTTCTGAGTTTTTCGAGTAATATTAAATTCCCCTGGATAGATCACCAAAAAGAAAAGTTATGATATTCGAGCCCAACTTAAAACTCCAAGTTTAATTCAAGAAATTCAAAATTACCAAAAAAATTGGCTTAACCATGTAAAAAGGCTATCTAACGACAAGATTCCAAATTTGATTTTGAAATATCAGCCCAAAGGAAAAAGAGACAGAGGACGACCAAAACTACGATGGAAAGACCAAAATCATCTTCAGAGCTAGGAACAGACAATCATTGTCTATACCTAAGATGTTCAAGACAAGACAAGACAAGACATTTTTTTTCAAACCTAATGACTTGTAGTATCATGTCGATGAAATGGCAACAGCAAAGGGGCATCACGTGATAAGGTTACCATCATATAATGCCGAATTGAATCCCAATAGAACTGGTATGGAGTCACGGGAAAGGCCATTTAGCTCTACATAACAAAACTGAATGACGTTAAGCGTTTATTTGAGGAGAGCATTTTAAAAGTGATAGCGAGATGTGGAGGAGTTTTGTAGTTCACACAAATCAAATTAAGCACACGTTGCCTGAAAGCACACTATCTGGACCGCTTGATACGAATGGAAGTAAGTACACATTACATAGTTAATGAATATCAATTCCGATCAGAGATAAAAATAAATAAAATAAAAAAATTGTCGAACAAACATTTATTTAGTAAAAGAGGCTCTCAATGTGGGTCAAATACAAACATCAACAACTGTGAAAGATTTAAAAACTGATTCTCAGCTGTGGATCAACGGAATTCTTTAACGGAGATTGAAGGTTAGGGCTAAAAGGGTGAAGGAGAAATAATAAGCAGGAAAAAGAAATTGTGGTTAAACACAACAGAAGTATTTTCAATAAAAAACAATTCACATAAAAACAATAATGATATGACGTTAGGAAATACAACAGACACTGTAGTAAAGCATATCTTAAGTAAATAAGCCATCACTAAACTAATAAACATCGTCTAGCTTTACTCGCTATGAGAGTTCATTAGTTGACAAACTCAGTCGAATATATTAACAATTCTTCCCGAGATACTCAAATGTCAGATACCAAAAAAGGAGGGAAAAAAAAACCCACATTTATTCCCAAATAACTGAACTTCAACCGGAAGTTTCACTCAGCTACCGACCGGAAAGTTAAAAGATACAACTAAAAACTACAAGAATATTCATAGTATATCAACGATGAAAATATAGTATAGTAGAACCCCGGAAACCCGAACTAATTAGGGCTGTGGTGTGTTCGGATTCGAAATGTTTGGATTATCAGAAAAAAAAATATTAGTATCGTACATGATAGGCCTGTACTGTACACAGTTACAGCTACAGTATTAGCTGCCACTTTGCAACGGAGCGTAACAGTGAGACAGAAGAATGAGGGTTGTTTGACCTTGTGGGGGTGAGGAAAGCACAGCGCAGCGATTGCTTGCACTTTGAAAAGACAGTAGCAGATCACGTGAACAGTAGCAGTATCTGCAGTACATTGCATACTTTCCAGTTGGCTTTTGTTACCAATAGCCTACAAGACAGAGTAAATCGGCACGAGTTATAGTTACGTATGTACATTTTTAATTTTAAATTAAGTGAATACAAACATCGTACAAACATTGTTGAACATCGAAAAGTATTGATAAAATGATAAGCAAACGGAAACATAGCTCGTGTACATTAAAAGAAGTTCTCAAGTGACTGGACAAGGGAGAAAGTGCCACAAAATTAGCTATTGAATTTGGTGTAGGGAAAGCCACTATCAGAATTAAATGCTGTAGTAATGTTGCATTCCGCTAAATACTAGCTTAAAACCTGTTATTTTAATATAAAGCACAGTGCTATGATTAAATACTGTACTTCCTGTACATTGTAAGTGAGATTTAAATTTTTTTCTGCATCATAGATTCTGTTCGGATTATCCGAAATTACGGATTTTCGGGGTTCGGATTACCGGGGTTCTACTGTATAACTCTAATTAAAGCTAGATCACAATTTACGAAACACTAACTATAAAAATTAACACAATTTTCCTTTTTTTATAATAAAAATAAAAATAAATAAGGTTGGATATAACAAGAAATTCAGAATCTACGAAAAGAGAAGTTCAGCCTTTTTAGTAAATCTAAATTTTCTTTTAATTTATACTAAAGATAAGGGAAAATCACTGAGAATTTAAAGTTCAACAAACGCTCTTTCTGAAGTTAATTTTCAACGAACCGTCCATAACGAGCGTTCGACGGCGGAGGAAAAGTAAAAGTTCCTGCGCTAAAAGTTATAAAATGCAGCTACTTACAGTCTGTATGATTCCTGACGTATAAAGTAACTCATTCTGTTGAGACGTTTAGGTAGTGGGTTAAACCAAACAATCCGCGGTATTCAATGAACTAGACTACGTTCACTTGTTTCACAGGAAAGCCACACTCTGTTTCGTTGAGTTTTTCTCTCGATGTTTCGTCGTCGCTGAGCTAAGTCCATTTACAATGGATTTCCTTTCTAAACACTTGACAACCGAGAAAAAAACACTGGTTTTTCCAGTTTTCTTTCTTTCTCACCCAGAAGCACAATAATTTCTAACTGTCTCGAGAACCTGAGCCTTTTACACACTTGGGAAATTCTAAATTCACACATATCTGCAATGAAGGTTTTTATCCAAAGCTTTTACAATCTTGGTCAATGCAAATCAGTAATCCAAAGGTACAACTGCCCTGGAAAGGCAAAAAGAGACCGAAGCGCCAAATAGATTGTCCCTTCAGATCGCGATAGAGTTAACTTAGTTAGAGTTAATTAGGAGAAGAAAACACCTGTATGACAAAATGGCGTTGTATTTCCCTTCAGAGCAACCATCTTAAAAAACACTATTTTTCACCATAATAGCCAAGTGATTAATTTTCCTCACATAAACATATGATAAAAATCACTAGACGATGTACTCGAGCACAATATTGAATAAGTTAGACGTAAGATAAACAACAAAAAGCATATTTAGTGATTTTCTTACATACAGATAATCACTTCATAAAATTATAAGAAAGGATATTCCTAACTAGAGACTACAAACACGTGAATATTCATTGAAAATAAGTGTAATCATGAGTCCAAAAAAATAGTTATAAACCAAGCTGGTGAAGAGGAAAGCAGGTGAGCACGATGAACTGAAAAAAAAAATAAATTCCTTATGAAGTTTGAAAGGGGGACTCGTGTCTCGGACCTGACCACTCAATATAGTTTTTATGCATGATTTTAGGCATTAAGTAATATTATAAATCCAATTTACATTATTTCCTAAGGAGAAAATTGATTCAACATTCGTACAAATCGCAATTCGAACAGCCCTCTGGAACGAATTGTGGACGAATATCCAGGTTCCACTGTATACGTCAATGAATATTTACTGATTTCCCCACTGATGTCAATTTACAAAAATAAAAAAAATAACCTTTTTCACTGAAAATCAACAGTCGTGTGAACTTACCAAAATAAAAATTATGATTGTCACTGAATTTCAACAGTTCATTTCAAAACTATAAAAACGAGAAGTGAACTTAAAAAAAAGTTAATGTCTATAAACACTTATAAACACTAGGTCCACCTTTTAATGTGTTTAGGCACTTTTTAGGCGCTTTTTTTTTTAGCTGATGCACATAGAAAATTCATTGCGGCCAGCGTAGACTAACACATGAATTTCTATTCTTTTATTTTTATTGTGCATTTCTTGTTTTTTAGTTTAGATTAGGAGGTTCCATTCCTTTCCCTATCTTTACTGATATTGACCTCCGTAATTGGAGTGACTACTCTCTACTGATGATGGGCAATAGATCGAGAAACAGCTATTTGGAGATGTCACTTTTGCACTTATAAACATTAGGTACACCTTTGAATGTGTTTATTGTCTTCCTTCGTTTCATCGATTTTGGCCAACTATGGACCACGGGCTAGCCCAACCTGACAACGTCAGAGTGAAGCTAGGAACTTCAAGAAGGAGGACGAGATTCACATCTCGCCCAGAATAACCCTGAGATAGTAATCCCAGGGGAGAAATGGACGAAACACAGAAGAAGAAAGAAACAGCCATGCCCACGCCGGGATTCGAACCCAGGTTCCAACACAACAGCCACACGGCAGACCGCCGTCTAGACCGCTCGACCATGCAGGAACGGCTGTTTAATGTATATTATATAACAAAATATTAAGATGTTTTCACAGCAAACTCGATTATCAAAGTCAACAGAGAGATGTGGAAAAGTTTCATAAAATACACTTCACTTTAAACTTCAATAAAACACACTTTAGAGAAAGTTTTCGAAAAT
This sequence comes from Thereuonema tuberculata, assembly GCA_023159025.1. NCBI lineage: Eukaryota > Metazoa > Arthropoda > Chilopoda > Scutigeromorpha > Scutigeridae > Thereuonema > Thereuonema tuberculata. The sequence continues at coordinate 108,679,324 of JAFIDM010002131.1, forward strand.
TGATGAAATGACAGAGGATCCAAAGCTTTATAAAAGAAATTCTGATAATGCAACCACTCTGATAATGACGAAATGTAATCAATACAATCACAGATTTCAATAAAAATTCAATGTCCACCGAATATCAACAGTTCATTTTAGAATTACAATCTGAAGAAGTCAACTTAAGAAAAGATATCAATAAGCTTCCATTTCTTCTGCATATTAATAATTCATTCCTATATCTAGTTATGTGAACTTACAACAGCAAAAACATATCATTTCACTATCAACTGAATATCAACAGATTATTTCATTTCCTCAGTCATGAACTTACAAAAATAAATAAAAAATAAAAATATCATTTTCACTGTTCGCCATTAAGGTTCGCCATGAAGTTCGCCATTAAGGCTTGGTCGTTCGGTCTCAGGCGTTGGTCTGCCGTGAGGCCAGTGTGCCGGTACCCGGGTTCAAATCTCGGTCGAGAGCATGACTGTTTCAATTTCCTTTCCTGTGTTGTCAGCCTCTTCTTCACTTTCTCTTCGGTCTGACGTCATTCCGTAATGGCGTCCTGGAGAAGGCAACGGGAAACCACTCCAGTATCTGTTCCCTTGTATAGTTACAGCTTCTCCTATGGATCGCCCTTAGTGGGTCACTAGGGTTCCGTAGACTTGAAGCAATCTCCGGATTGATCTACCATGGTATGGTATGGTATCAACAGTTCATTTCAGAACTATCAAATCGAGAAATCAACTTATAAAAAAAAGGTAACATCTATTATTCAAGACAAATTTAGAATATTTTCATTTCTAATGAAGATAATACATCGTAGACATTACGCATACAATTATCTACAAGATATATTTTTTGTTTATTATTGAATACAAATATTACGTATCATTTTTCATTGATCATAAAGTAATGGAGGAATGAATGATTTACATTAAACATTTTTAAAAAACTCCAAATTCTTGGTTTAAAAAAATTGTTTAGACGGATTTTAAAAATTTTATTTATATATATATTTGTGTTTGTGTGTTTAACGTCTGTTTAATTAATTATATTTAATTAAACAGTAATTTCTGTAAGTAACATATTCAAAATTATACATATATTCAAAGATTTTTGATATAAATATTTCAGACAAATATATATATATATAGGGTGCCACATATACATATATGCACAAATACTATAATTAAAAGACAACAAAAATATTAGGAACTAATAAAAAGATATATTCTGTCTTGAAGACAGATCGTAATTTTATTTCTGTGTTTGTGCTTATAATTTGATATTTTAAAGAAATACCTCAAAAATTGTGAAAAAAATTTCTAAATATTTGAAAAAATGTAGGCTAGATTTTTTTTTTAACAATAGTAATTGCCTTGAATTCGGCCAACTTCTATTATAAAGGCAAAATACTGACATCTTGTACTACTTCTGGCGGAAGAAAACATTACGTCATCTTGTAAGCCGTCTGCAGAATTGGAACGAGATAAACTGTGAGCAAATAAGAATTTTTACTCATATCTTATGGAACTTTCAATTCTTTAAAACCAGTAAATGAGAAGTCCAAAAATCAATTGATAATTCTTAAAAGATAAATTAAGACAAATTCCAAATTAACAGCAAATTTGGCAAAATGAAAAATGACTGAAGAAATCCTATTTGTTTTCCGACTGGAATTTATTGAAAAAGTTTTATTTATTTTTTTTAATTGTTTTTATCCTCTAAAAAGGTTTCCTAAAAACATAATTGAAGAAAAAGAAGCTGACGTCAGAAATCCTCTATGAAATGTTCTATTATTAAAATAACTAGATTGTAATTCTCACAAAAACTAATCAATTTAAAAAATACTTTGTACACTGTTCGTTAATCATGAGTTCGTAAATCAGTTTCGTTTTAAATGTCTTTATTGATTTATTATTTATTTTTAACCAATCATATCAAACTTCTTCCTTAAATGCAAATGTCTTGTTTGAACGCTGGGGCAATGACGCAGGTGTCAGTGAGCTGATATCACGACAGCACTCGGATTGCACCAAATGGTTTTAGTTTCAAATTTTGTTGCAATTTTGTCAAGCAAAGGCGGTTCCGCGGAATCAGAGACTCACTTACCCCAGTTTTTGTACAAGAAGAGAGTTTCGAATGCCAATCGGACGCCGAAGAAAGTTTCCCAGGAATGCGATATCATAGAATGAGAAAGCCAGGAAATATGGATCGAATGAAAACTTTGTGAGTAATCAATTTAATAATGCTTCTAAAGTTAGTTCGATGAGATTACAGTGTAAAGCTTCCGCACTTGACTAAAAAATTTTAATTACAAGTTCAATTCCAATAAAAATTGCACCCTACTAGTAGCGTCCAGACTGAATATCGGAAGGGGAATCTAGCAACTAGCAAGATGCATTTTTTTTTATTGTAATTTTATTTTCATTTTTTTAGTGAAGGGCGGAGGCTCTACACTATAATCTCATAATATTGCCCGCACGTTAAATTATTTATTGTTATGTTATTATTATTATTATTTATTATTATTTATTATTATTATTTCGTTATTTTATTAGTAATTCGGTTTACTGTTCAGACATTTTGATCCGTCGAAGCGGATTTGAACCTTTAGGTTAGTTTGTTTCCCATATTATAGATTTCCCATATCTTTTTTTTTTTCTCTTCTCATCTTTTTGCTTTTGGCTGAAGTGTGAATTTTACCAAATATAGTATATATATATATATATATTTACAGTATACTTATTATTTTTTTTCTAGACTGATTAGTAACTCGTTTGTTTCCTGACTATTTGTATTTCGTTTCTGTTCTAAGAACCTCATGACACGTTCGGAAGCAATTGAATTAGATAAGCAAAGATGGCTAAAGTCTAGTATCCGGCACCTTTCGTACGGCCTTCGAAACAACTTTCATGCTGATGAGGTCGAAAGATCGAAGCGTTTATTCCAATTAGCTGTAGGTTAGGATAATTTAGGTCTGTTCAGCTGCAGGATGTATGTATTGGTAAATTTGAAAACAATTTTGGCCCTTTCAAAATTTTTCCCCATTCACTAGCCTTCCAAACAGATTTCATCCGATCGACTTCCGGTCAACCGGGGTGCCGTTAACTAGACTTTTACCACAAAGATTACAGACTTTGATTAGCCATAAGGAAAGATCTTTTAATGGTGGAGAGTTAATATGGTGGGATACCATATTGTTGTAACATAGGGGATCCATTAAAATTCGAAGGGATTCCCTACATTTACGACGTAAATTCTGAGCTTCATGGCAAACAATAACCGGACGTTCATATTGTAATATATGCCCGGTTTCCCGGACATGAACCGCGGTTAAATAATTAAAGTCGCCTGTACGAACCGCAGCAGCAAGCTGGGCCATACGCCGCATGATCGGCTAACTGATTTCCCCAATGTATCTACACCCGAAATCTTTACATTGCAAAGCATAAACCATCCCTTTGGGATTGCTTTGCCGGGTACTTGATTTTTTTGTTTACGGCATTGGCTAAAGTAATTACCGATGTTAATGTAATGTTAAGGGATGCTAAAATATTTCTTAGAGCAGGGAACAGGAGGCTATGAAAAGGAACAGATAGAGAAAGCTGGGGATCACACACACACACCAAATCAGTAAATGTAAGAGGAATAAATTTAAATTAACTCCATCTTTAGAGGGTAATGATTGGGGTGGTTTAGATCTAACCAGTCCTTAAGCTTATAAATTCAAATTCAAATAGAAAGTTTCCGTCTCACGTGAAATGAGTTCCTCCCACGTTTCAAGTAGTTCTTCAATGTTGACATTTTTATTACATTGAGACATTTTCAATGTTTCTAGGTAACAAACTTTTCTTGGCTTTTCTAACAATTAAATTTAGAATATCAAACTTCATTTACAAATTTAAAAAAAAAAAAAAAAAAGCATCTCCAGCTACCAAATAAACAATTCCTTCACATAAATTTTAACGTTTTTATATAAACAAATATTTGTCCATTCAGCAAACAACAACAAAACAAAGCTTATTGTTTCACTTAAGGTATTTACCTACTGATGTGTTTTTCCAAAATTAATAAAGATCTTCCAACTAACAATCTACACTTAACCTCTCCAAATTTCAGCTTTCTTTGATATATAGTATTGAGCTATGCTGATGACAGAGGCTCATTTTGACTTTCAGCTGCATTTTATAACTAATCCTTTTTTTCCTCCTAAAATTGTTATGTAAAGACACAACATAACAAAGGAAACTCAAATCGAATTCCCAATTTTTAAAGATTATTAGAGTAATTAAAAATTGATACATTTCATTTACTGAAAAAAAAAAATCCTACTTAATGAAAACCTAGTTTTGAGATTAAAATGAATAGTAAATGTCTTTAAAGGATCAAAAAGTGAAAATTTATTGACTATAAATATATTCATCAATAGTTTTTCCTTGAATATTACGATCATAACAGCAAATGTTTCATAGCTCTTGGACAACATTCTTTACATGAAGGGAAAAAACCTGCCCTTGGATTATCTGCGTTAATCGGAATTCTCTCATCGGAATCCTTACAGTAAATAAGAATCATCAGATGTCCTTATTTCATATCTTCAACTGTACAATTGAATTCTTTTATTCCTAGTAACTTCATTGGTAGTTAACTACTGATATTTGCTCTGGATCTATTTTCTACCCTTATACATAATTTAAAGTGGTTCATTGCCGATGTCTCTTGGACCTTTTATCTTTATTTCAAATGATCTTTTATTATTTTTTTTTTCTAGTAACTTAGTAGTTAACTATTGATATTTAACTGCTGATATTTGCTCGGGATCTATTTTCTACCCTTTTATGTAATTTAAGTTGGTTCATTGCCGATGTCTCTTGGACCTTTTATCTTTACTTCAAATGACCTTTACATTCCAATCCCAGTTCATGATTTATCATAAAAAAAACTTCTACAAATTAAAAAAGCAAACTATATTGACACCCATTAAACCCCCGTATTAAAATAACATGCGACGTACGTTTCTGAACCCCTAAACTTCAGGTTCCATTCTCAAGCTTTAAAACCCCTACCTTTAAAAACAGCTCATCCCTTATGGGAATCGTTAATATATTTGTATAACTATTTCCCACACAGATATTTAATTTTTTGAATGAAATTCTTTGACATTATAGTTTGTGAATTTGGTTTGTAACTTTTCGGTAATTTTCTCTGTGCTAAGTAAAGTCTTGTAAAATTTATGATAAAAAAAAACAACATTAATAAAATGGTGTTTTTAATGAAGAAAATGAAAATGTTTTTCCTGGCAAGTGAATTAATAAATTCCTGTGACGATCTACTGAGCTTTATTTTAGCGCAGATTGTATAATCTAAAAATAAACGAGAATCGCATCTCTTTAATTGGAAATTTAAAAATGGTTTAATTTGACATTACATATACTTGTTGTGTTTCGTTTTATTGAAATAATAACATTGAAAACTACTGACTTATCAAAGCAGTCTGTGTCTGTGTGTCCGTTTGATTCCTTTTAAACCCCTTGGGGATCTTCTTGGAAGTTGGTTTGCCTATTTAAGGATTAGATCTCAGTTTGAAATCTTTTCGCAAACGGACCCGGGTCAAAGAGAAGACGAAAAGCAAATGACTGATTAAAACAATGGGTTTTAGGTAATTTTGTTTGATAGAAATAAAGTCAGTCAGTTTTAGATAATTTAAATAAACAATGCGGGTTTAATTAATTATTTTTAGAAGTGGAAAATCCATATTGAAATGTTTGTACGAATGGAATGGAAATAAAATCATTCGTTTTTACATATTTAAAGAAAAACAACAACAAACAGAATGCAAGAAAGTAGGCTTCAAGTTCTTTCGAAATTGTTTGTTTTAAAAAGACAAACTCGGGGTCAGTTTATTTTATGTAAATAGGTCCACATTTTGTATAGAATTACGTAATTTGGAAGATTTATAAAGAGATAATCTTTTTTTAAACCTAATGTTTTAAAATCAAAAGTAGTAATTAAGAAAAGAGAAAAGATTTTGGAATTCAGAGATTTATTAAACAGGTATCTTTAATACAATGTTTAATGTCTTTTAAATAAATTCATCCAAAGCAAAACATAAAAAAAAAGTCTGCTGAATCAAAATCATCGTGAATCAAAACCTCTCAGATGCCATTGTTTCATCTTCGAGGAACAGAGTTTTATAACTAATGAAGTAGTTGCAGACAAATGCGTTAAATTATTAATGATCGAACGGATTTAATATAATAGTTAACTGTTGGTCTATGTCTTTTTGGCTGCACTGAATATATCTTTAATAAACAAATAAATTAATTCGAGAAACTGTTGAAAAATAATTCAGAAAGTGAAGATTAATAAGAATATTTCTTAAACATGAAAAGTATAGTCAAAGTTTTTTGATTCATTCAAAAGCAAACCTAAAAGGAAAACCCAAAACGTTCGATACTGAAGCCCTTGGATGAATATTCATAAATTCGAGATCTTTCCAGTGGCCGAAGAGTTGATGCTGTATTCAGTGATGAGCCAAGAACAGGTACTGTCGGGAGCATTTCCAATGTCACATTGCGAAGTAGTGCTTTCCTGCATTGCTTTCCTTAAACCAGTCTAACATGTTAGGTTTGTCAGATCGAAACATCCCTTGAAATTTTTATCATTTATTCAGGATCTTAAGGAGTTGACATATACCAAATTTTACCTTCTTTTTTGCACTGAAAGGGGGTCAAAAAAATTGTAAGAGCTGAGAGCTTGTTGTACTGCAGGGAAGCACCGGGCAGCTAATGTGACATTGGAAATACCACCCACAGTACTTTGAACATCAGCAGCCAAAGAAAAGAGAGAGACCAGATTCGTATCAAAGTAGATCTTATTTTAATCTTAAGTGAGGAAGAGATTAATTGTACAAAATGACTCGTAAGCAAAAACTGTTACATCTCCACCACTGTTGCATTCTTACAGAATTCTAAGACTGACTCGATTATAAATTGTTCTTGTACTTTTATCAATGATTTATCCAATATCGAATATTTATGAAGATCAGCTGTATTATCTTATATCCTAAAAAGATACAGAAATAGAAATATCCGCCTCTTATCTCTGAAACTGTTATTTTCTTAGACTCAAATCCTTTCCTGCCAATAAAGTGGGGGGGTCTTCTTGAAACTTGGTGAGCATAATTGAAGGATCAAATGCAGGTGACTCCTAAAGCCTTCCTTCCCTGTAATAGGATTAAATTAATTGGATTCAAGAAACTTAATAAACGTGATCAGAGGATTTCTAATGTTGGAATGAAGCTAATTTTGTGATTTCTTTTTCATTCACGTCGTTTTTTCACGAATTTAAAAAATAAAAACACATTAAAAAATGACAAAAAACATCAGAAATTAAGCTTTAGGTTCTAGGAAGAGAAGAACTTCTTGTTTTAGTAGAACTTGTAAAATATTCATGTTAAGAAATTAGTCGACAATTTTATTCCAATTCTTCATTGAAATGAAGTCAATCTTCTTCATTTGAACTAATTGAAACAAATGGATTCACTTGAAAATGACTCCAGTTGACGTTTCTTAAAAAAGTTCTTCTGTTTTCAGTTGAAAATATTTAAATGGAATCCAAAAATATCACAAATGTGGGATCAAAAGATTTGGATAAAATATGGATTTCACCTAATTCTCTTTTATTTCCATTTTATTAGAATAAACGAAGTGAATTGTTTGTATCAATACAAGTGACGAACCCCAATTTGTACAAATGCTAGAAGTTAGAGATTGTACTTCTTAATCTTTTGATCTGTATCCAAACAATTCCAATAGATTGATTCAATTCTTTTTGGAGGTAATTCGGTTAACCATCTCTCTCTCTCTTTCTACGGAACCCCCGTTATTATAACTATTAGTTTGGGGGGGATTTTTTTGATGGTGTGTGGGAGTTTTGCTCTCACTGTGGATGACGTCATAGCAGTGGTGAGTTCTCATTGGTTAATGGTCGGCAGATGGAGTATAAAAGTTAAAGCGGCAAACGCAGCAACCAAATCGAGGACATCCGAGTCAGTGCGAGCATCTCTTTCTCCCACGCAACCATCGATTCATCCGCACCAACTAAAGGTAGGTCCCCCCTTGGCTTCTTTTGCATGAACGACCCTCAATAGGAAGCGGTGGGTTTTTTTTATCATTTTTAAGCTTTGTTTTTATTTCTTTTTAATTCGGAACAAAATCTCACATCACAAAAAAAAAAAAATCAAATCAAATGAGTTGAGAAGTTTTTAATAAAGAAAATTTTATAAACAATAACAGAACATTTCTCTTAAAATAAAATTAATTTTTCTTCTTCTATTCCTACAAATATAATTTTTTTTTCTATTACAACTTTATCCATGATTTCATCAAATAATTCTGTGATCTTAAGAATCACAGAAGACTTTTCTTTTACCATCCATGACGTAGATGTTTTGTTAACAGATTCCTCCGCCCCCGCAAACACCAAAAAGTATCCGAGGAAAAAACTAACACTTTTTACTGATTTTAATTTTTATTTTAGAATCTGCAGTAGTTTCATTTTGAATTCCATCAGAAGCAAAGGCAATATTTTTGAGGTTAAAAATCGTCTTTTAAAATGTTCTGATTTAATTCGATTCAAAACGTGAGCATTTCATTTCATCCACTGCCTATCAGTGATTTTTTTATTTTTTATTTACTTTTTCACTTCAATATTTCGTTTTATTCCAAGTAAGCATTTAAACAAAAAAGAATTTCCCCCAAACAAACAAATTTATTCTAATTTCAATTTCTTCACCTGAAATAAATAAAATGAGAAGAAATACGACCTCCTATTTTTGGTATCAACTGAAATGACCACAAACAAAAGGAAATCCAAAAAGAAAGAATTAAAATCAGTTCGTTAAATTCCAGTCTTTTCACTTTAAAGAAATTTGGAAAAAAAATTCTACTATGAATGATTTTTAAAAAAAAATTACAAAACTTCTAGAATTAATAATAATTGTTATTAACTCGGAAAAAAAACTCCCGTAAGTAAATTGCATTGAATCGATTGTCTATAGAAGTGATAGAATTTTTAAAAAATTAATGAACATTGAAATACAATAAGACCGACAGTTAAATATTGTACAAATTGTCCCAAATATCTCTACAAAATTTCGAAGAAAAAATTTCTGAACTTATTTTGTTGAATGATTTTTAGAATTGATTCATTTTTTTACTTCCGCAAAATAAACCCCAAAATTTTGTAAAAATATCTTAGACAATTGGAATTCTGTACAATTTGTCTGCCTTTTTGTATATTTTTGAACATCGATCTTTTACTTCTAAATTAAACAGAAGAATAATAAGAATTGCAAGTATTAACTGATCAATTGAAACATCTTGTACGCCAATGCACTAATTTTAAAAACACAATTACAATAATAATATTTAACAACTAGTTTCGATTGAAAAAAGATTCTATAGGAATCGAAACTAGTTGTTAAATGTTATTTTTGTAATTTTGTTTTTGTTTTTAAAATTAGTGCGTGGGCGTACAAGATGTTTAAGAATTCAGAATGAACTAGAAAATTAGTCGCAATCTATTTAAAACTCCTATTCGATGAATTTGGTTCAAAAGGAAAAAAGAATTTAGAAAAAATATCATTTAATGAAAATAAGTTATTTGGTCTAAAGATTTTCTTTTCATTGAATTAAAATAAAAGAAGTGAAAATAAAGAAATATATCCTGGTTTTGATTTTTTTTTCTTCTGACTTATTCGAAAATATTTCCTTATCTTATCAATGGCGTCGAAAGATAAGTTAACTAATTATTATTATTATTACATAAAAAATTTATCGTTTTAATCTTTCGTCAAATTAATAAAAGGTTTTTGTGAATATTTTTTATTTCAAAATCATTGAATTTTCTGACACAAAAAAGAAAACAGAATTTCCCAAATGAAAATCCTCTTTTCAATTCCGTTCCCTTTTAATTTTCAAGGGAAAAAAGGGGAAATGAAACAATGAATTTTACTAAACGGAAGAAAAATCCAGTAGGAAATGAGAAGCCATCAATCGCTGATAGAACCTTTTTTTCCGTACTTTTCTGTACTTTTCTGTACTGCATTCTTTCTTTTTATTATATATATAGTCATAATTTTTTTTTTAAAAATTGGAGCCTTTTTTTGTGTGATACAGAAACCTTTCGTTTTCTTTCCTTGATCTTTCCTTCTTACTAAGTCAAAAAAATATCTTACCTCCGTCTTTACTCCATTTTATTCTTTCCCAAAAAAACAGTAACAATGATTTCTTCATTCAGTAGAAAATGCTAGACAATATGATGAACATTAGAATTCTAAAGACGCTTGTGGGTTTGTTTTATAAGATTTGGAAACCTATTTGTCTGAATCAGGCGTCTCTCAAAAAGTTATTGAAGTAAAATAAAAAAAAAAAAAGAGTATTAATTCATTGGTTTTTCGAAAGAAGGAACAAAAGAACGAGAGAAGGAAATTCCAAGATTTCAGAAATTGTAATTAAGATAAATCCCAAAGTTTTTAAAATTAAGTAAAATTCGAATTAGAAAAAGATTTGTGTTGAAAATCCTTAAAAAAAAATTCTTTTCAATATTTCATTGAAATTTAGAGATTCTTTTTCCTTTTTTTTTTTTCTTATAAGAAAGCGAAGAATGTTCTTTTCTTGTAGCGGAATGAAAAATGTTTCGATAGCGTTGCATGAAAAATACTCGATTATTTAACAATGAATTTTCTTTTCTCTGAATTTTCTTCTTTTCCATTGTTTTTCAATAATTCAAATAATTAACAAAAGTAAAAGGATTCTATTGAAATCAATTTCTTTAGTTTTATTTTATTTTTTCAAAATAAAGGACGAAGTAATGAAATTTATATTTTTTTCTTCGCTGAATTAAAAAAAAAACCCTGTGTCTGTTTCTGTTCACAAGGAAATACTACACTTTAAAAACAATTTTCATAAAATCAAATCTTATTTTATTGCAACGTTTTCCGAAGTCTTTCCAAAGAAATAGAAAAGAATAGTTAATAAGAAGAAACACCAAAAACATTTTCAGAAGAAAAAATCTTGGATCAGAAAACAGTTTTATAAAATTTGGAAAAAAAATTCCAATTTCAGTCTGTATCCAACAATAGCTTCTGAAGAAGATTGTTATGTGGTCAGAAAAAAAATGTTATTGTATTTTTTTTTTCTTTTATGTCTAATCCGGGTCAAAAATTCCTTGTGTTCGATGATTCAGTCATTTAATTTAATTTAAAACATAGAAACACACTTTTCTTTAGTTCTGATAAAAATCATTAAAAAGAATAGAAAATAATTGTTTACTTGGTTTTATTTCAAATGAACAAACAACCAACTTTTCAGGACTCGTTTGTTTTCCTCTTGGTCCAACTTCCCCAAATATCAAAGAGAAATAAATAAATTTTTACATAAAAAATAATAATAATAATAATAATAATTTAAAGCTCAATTTGTTAAGTGACAGTGATTTTTTTTTTAATCTATGTCCTTAATTTAAAGATAACAAATTATAATTCTACTTATTTGATTTCTCGTTTATTTTCTAAAAATTTTATTTTATCAAATGAAGTCTTTTATAGAATTTTATCTCTTAAGAAGAAAAACTACAATTTCTTAGAAACCAAATTTAATCTTGTTTTAATTATTATACAGAGATTTCTTAAAGGTTAATTGTAATTCCTTTATTCCTTCTTCAACTTAATCTAACGAAGTGTAGGGTTTTTATCGTTGGATTTTTCTTTTTTTCTGACGAAATAAGACGCAGAAACGAAGACCATTTGATAAGAAAATCTCTCTGTCATATTTCTTAATTCAGCTTTTCTGAAAATATTTCCTACAGTTTATTCTTAAATTTACAAAATGTATTTTTCCGTTTTATTCCATTTCCTTCTTGTCCTTTTCTGCAAAATAACGATGTTGAAAAATAAGTCTTTTATTTGAAAACTCCGAGAATTCTTTTCTCAAAAGAGTTCGTTTCGTAAAAACACCATTGAAAAGTCAAATAACATTTCCTCAGAAAATCATTCAAATCCAAGTTAAGCTGATGGAATAATTTCTCTTGAAACGTATGATCCTGTAGGATTTAGAATTCTCAGATTAGACATGCAAATCTGAATAACAGATACGTAGCTTCTTATTTTCCCTCCCAACACATAACCATGTATCAAAACTCATGTATCAAAATCAAAAAATGCATTTGGGGACAAATGCATTTTTTCATCCAATCATTTTCTAAGTCAAATAATCAGTTTAAAAATGTTATTTATCAAAGCATTGCCCCATCAGAAGACGCCATTTAACAATTGTCTTTCAGAATATGTCCTGATCGTAGCAGGGTTTTTTTTTTTTTTGTTTTTTTTTTGTTGTTCACTTCGATCTGAAACTTCTCTCGATCCCTTGAAGGATTCTTCTTTTACAGAGTGGCTTCCTCCCCCACCCACCCACTCATCCGGTTTTTTAATTTTGAATTCTTTAAAAAAAATTTTAACGTATATTATAACATATGTGATTTAAGATATATACAATCTATATTACTAAAATCCTTTATTTCTCTGTCTGTCTTTCTGTCTGTCTGTCCGGCGCAATTTTCTGAGAGAATGGAAAATAGAAATAATTTTTACATTGAAACATCCGCGACAGGAATCGAACCTGCAACCTTCTGATCCGAAGTCAGATGCCTTATCCATTAGGCCATAGGGACTACGACTCTCTTCATATGGTTTTTT
>JAFIDM010002131.1:108692471-108735037 GCA_023159025.1 Thereuonema tuberculata
GTCAAGAAATAAGAAGCAGTATTTCATTAGGTAGAATACTGAAAAATTACTATTTGTAACTCAAAAACCATCACTATTTCTAACTCGAAAACCACTGAAAAGTATCAATAGGAATAAAAAAAAAAGATAGTCAAGAAAGAAAGATGCACAATTTCTATTAGGTAGAATACTGCTCAGAAGTTAGACGTCTTAGCCATTAGACCACTAGGCCTACATTCTAATCTCTGTAAAAAATAAAAATATATCATAGATATATGATTTACAAGGTGGTTCTAAAAGCAGTCGTAGATTGAGAGAATATAGACATCAAAAATTAAATTAAAAAAAAAAGCTTTTAAAAAATTTTAGTTTTAGTTTCCTTGATGTAATTTGTGTGTGTGTGTGTTTTTTTAATAAATAAAAAGTTGTTTTCCGTTACATACGGGAGGCTTCCGGAGCGAAGCGACGGATAGCCGACTAGTTGTATACACAATAATTTAAAAGATAAAAATACATATTTACAATTAGTGGAGCCTTCAAACCTTCCAGAGGTCCATCTTCATGCACAATAAAATTCCTTCAAGGTTCCGTTTAAATAAAAATAAAATATCGCAAAAACCAATAAAATCAACATTTAAATTAGGCTGAATTTCCATTGTTCGTAGGTGATAACATTTCCCCAATCAAATCAAGCGTAGTTAACAGAAACCACCCTCTGGATGTGAACTGCAAAGATTACAAAAGTTTTGTTATTAAAGGAAATATTTCTCACCATATGTAACATCTTCAAGTATAAATGTAGAAAAAACACTAAAAGTAAATAGTACAAATATAAATCTAAAAGAAAGACGAAAAAAATTTAAAAAGATTGATCACCATCTTTTAGAAAACAATTTAAATAATTTATTGGAAAGAATAGAAAGTATGTTATATAATAATATTTTAGGAGAATATAATAAATCCAAAAGAAATATAACATTTCATAAAAAAAAAGTCTAGAAATCTCAGAATATTTCTCAAAATTATCAGATAATAAAAAATATAAAGTAAGACTGAATAAAGGAGAAAGAATACATAAAGAATGCATAACTAAAGAATTAATTGATGAAATAAAAGAAAGAGATAAACTATATAAAAAGCATAAAACTAATAAGACAAATGAACAATTTTATAATAATTATAAAAAATTAAGAAATATTCTGACATCTAAAATAACAAAAGCAAAAAACAATTACTATTACAATAAATTTATAAATGATACTAATAATCCGCCGTGCTGGCGTGGTCGTGCGGTCTCGGCGGCGGCCAGCCGTGGCGTCCAGTGCGCCAGTTCCTGGGTTCGAATCCCGGCAAGGGCATGACTGTTTCAATTTCCTTTCCTGTGTTGTCCAGCCTCTTCTTCACTTTCTCTCTGGTCGGACGTCATTCCTTAATGGCGTCCTGGGGGAAGGCAACGGGAAACCACCCCCAGTATCTGTTCCCTAGTTTATCTACGGCTTCTCCTAGGGGTTCACCCTTCGGGGGTCACTAGGTTCCGTAGACCGCGTAACTTCGTATATACGAAGATCGCACATCATGATGATGATGATGATGACTAATAATCCAAAAATTGTTGGGAAAAAATAAATACTTTATTGGAAAGAACAAATAAAAATAAAAATAAAAAAAATAAATGAAATACATAAATTTGCAGAAGAAATGGACAATTAAAATAAAAAGAAAACACTTGCAGAGAAATTCTGTAATTAATACCAAAAAATTGCAAAAAATTATAATTTAAATTGCAATGAAAAAATTAGAAATGATATAAATGACTTAGATTTAATGAACACTATTGTAATTGACGAACCAAATGAAAATGATATTATAAACATAATAAATGCTTTGGATGTTAAAAAAATCTAGAGGACATGATTTGATATCCATTTTTGATAAATGACAAAAATAATATATCCAAACTAGTTGACCCGTGCGAATAATTCGCACCAAAAAATCACTTTTGAGAAATAATAAACAAATCCAACAGCTGTCGTGCATGTTAGTTAAACTCATTGTCAATAGATGGCGCCTTCTCCATTTTTATAAAAATGTTGACCCGTGCGAATAATTCGCATGGTATATATTGATCGAATATTATTACCAATAATTCGAATGGTAATGTGGAAATAAATAAATGAACGGATTCAATAGATGGCACCTTCTACATTTTTATAAAGGTTTTTAAAATAAAGAGTTTTTTAACGAAAACAATAATTTAAACAGTTTGTTTATTTTTCGTCATTAGCGATGAACGTAATCTTCAAAATATCTCAATCATTGATTTTGATAAAGTATTAAGTGAGATAAAAAAAAAAAAAAAAACCCTTTAGAAATAATATATGAGAAGTTGACAAATTGTTATGTTTTTTATTGTAATAAGCCGCTTATTTTTATTAAAACATAAATCTTTGTTTGTTTTTTTATCTGTTCTTATTAAATAAACGATGAAATATCTTTTTAAAGTGCATTTTTATTCCAAAAAGGATGTATTAGAAGTTACGACGCTACAGCATTATTTGAAATTTTCTTTCGCTTTCGAAAAATAAGTCGCTTCTGTTAAAGCATGTCTACATTTTTATAAAAAGGTTTTTAAAATAAAGCTTTTTAACGAAAACATTAATTTTAAACAATTTGTTTATTTTTCGTCATTAGCGGAGAACCTAATCTTCAAAATGATGTCTCAATCATTGATTTTGATGAAGTCTTAAGAGAAATATGCCGTACCGACAACAAAACACCTTTGAGAAATAATATATAAGGATAAGAAAATTCTCGGCAATAAATGTTTGTTTTACCTTTGCTTGTCATGCAGATCAATGTTATTAAGGTTAGGAGAAGTATAACGTAACGTTGCAAACGCTGAAAAGTAATGAAAAATTAAGTAATAAAAAAATAAATAAATAATACAAAACAACAGATAAATAAGAAAATTCTCGGGAATAAATGTTTGTTTTACCTTTGCTTGTCATGCAGATCAATGTTATTAAGGTTAGGAGAAGTATAACGTAACGTTGTAAACGCTGTAAAGTAATGAAAAATTAAGTAATAAAAAAATAAATAAATAATACAAAACAATAGATAAATAATAATATATGGTACCTACTTGCGAGGAGAAATGTTGATTTAAGTGAACGTAACCTTCAAATGACGTCTCAATCATGAGCGCACCCACCAAAAAAAAAAACAAAAAAAAACACACCTTTGACTAATAATAAACAACTCCAAAAGCTGTTCAACAAAGTGTGCCTTCTACAACTAAAGATTTTTAAAAAAGGTTTTTAAAATAACATTTTTTAACGAAAACATTAATTTTAAACAATTTGTTTATTTTTTGTCATTAGCGGTGGACATAATCTTCTAAATTATATGTCAATCATTGATATGATGAAGTATTAAGGGAAATAAAAAAAAAAACACCTTTGATAAATAATATATGAGTTGACAAATTTTTAGGTTTCTTATTGTAATAATTCCTTTAATTTTATTAAAATATAAATCTTTGTTTGTTTTTTTATCTGTTCTTATTAAATAAACGATGAAATATCATTTTAAAGAGCATTTTTATATTATTATTTTTATTTTAAAAAAGAATATATTTGAAGGTTACGACGCTAGAAGGTTTCGTTTTCGAAAAGAAGTCGCTTCTGTTAAAGCGTGTCTACATTTTTATAAAAAGTTTTTTTAAAATAAAGTTTTTTTAAATAAACGTTAATTTTAAACAACTTGTTTATTTTTCGTCATTAGCGTGGAACGTAATCTTCAAAATGATGTCTCAATCATTGAATTTGAGAAGTATTAACGGAAATACGGCCTTCCGACAGAAAAACAGCTTTGAGAAATAATATATAAGGATAGTACTTACTTGCGAGGAGAAACGTTGATTTAAGTGAACGTAACCTTCAAAATGACGTCTCAATCATGAGCGCACCGTCCAAAAAAAAAAAAAAATCACACCTTTGAGAAATAATAAGCAACTCCAAAAGCTGTTAAACATAGTGTGCCTTCTACAACTAAAGGTTTTTAAAAAAGGTTTTTAAAGTAACATTTTTTAACGAAAACATTAATTTTAAACAATTTGTTTATTTTTCGTCATTAGCGGTGGACATAATCTTCAAAATTATATGTCAATCATTGATTTGATGAAGTATTAAGGGAAATAATAAAAAAAAAAACCTTTGATAAATAATATAAGAAGTTGAGAAATTTTTAGGTTTCTTATTGTAATAATTCCTTTAATTTTATTAAAATATAAATCTTTGTTTGTTTTTTTATCTGTTCTTATTAAATAAACGATGAAATATCATTTTAAAGTGCATTTTTATTCAAAAAAGTATATATTTAAAGTCTAAAACGCTTTATTTAAAATGTTGTTTCGGTTTCGAAAAATAAACCGCTTCTGTTAAAGCGTGTCTACCTTTTTATAAAAAGGCTTTTAAAATAAAGTTTTTTAACGAAAACATTAATTTTAAACAATTTGTTTATTTTTCGTCATTAGCGGGGAACGTAATCTTCAAAATGATGCCTCAATCATTCATTTTGATGAAGTATTAAAGGAAATACGGCGTTCCGACAAAAAAAACCCTTTGAGAAATAATATATAAGGATAGTTTTAAGGTATCAAAAATTATTCCAATATACAAAAATAATTCTTACAATGATTGTAAAAATTACAGACCTAATTATTGCTATTTCTTCGACACTAGCAAAATAATTGAAAAATTTTTTACTAAAAAATTTCAGGAATATTTAAAGGTATATGACATTATATATAAAAATCAATATGCTTACCAACAAAAAAAAAGTACAAAAATACTTTTAGAAGATTTTTGTGAAAATATTAATAAAAACCTAAATAAAAATTACTTTGTACTATTAATTACCATTGACTTGTGTAAGGCATTTGATTTGATTGACCATAAATTACTTTTGTCTAAATTAAAAAGAATTGGTATAAGGGGAAAAATGTTAAATATTATAGAAAGTTATTTAGAAAACAGAAAAATCTTTGTACAAATAGATAGTATTTCAAGTAAAAGGAGAAAAACAAATATTGGAGTGCCCCAAGGATCAAAGTTAGGACCAATATTGTTTATAATCTTTCTAAACGATCTTTTTCCTCTAATAAAGGATTGCAATATATATATATTTATGCAGTTGACATAATATATACAGTAGGTCCTGATTTAGAAACTGCAAATAAAACTCTTCAAGATAACTTTGATATTTTACAAAAATGGTTACATGATAATAAACTTGTTCTAAATAATGAGAAAACTAAAGGAATACTTATTAAACCAAAAAAAAACAAAAAAAAACAAATAGATAATAATATAAACATCATCATTCAAATGCATGATTGCTTACATGGATATAGTATAAATTGTAAATTTTGTGACACGATTGATATAATAAAATTTTTTAAATATTTAGGTATAATTATAAATGATTTCTTTACAAGGGATAACCATTTAAATATTCTATTTAAAAAGCTATATGTAACCACATATATTTTCTACTACATTAAAAATATTCTTCCACTAAAAACAAAAATTTTAATTATTTTGCACTTTTTGATTCTTTATTAAACTATGGAGTGAATGTATGGGCAAATGTAGCATATAGTCCAGCCCGCACACAAAGCCTAAAAATTGTTACATTAAAAATGTAAAATTTAAAACTTAAAAACATTTTAGAAACAGGAGTCTCTAGCTTTCATCACAGTAGGACGTGGCTTCTTCAGGAGACGTGGCTTCTTCATTTCTGTAGAGTCCTACTGTGATGAAAGCTAGAGACTCCTGTTTTTAAAATGTTTTAAGTTTTAAATTTTAAATTTTTAATGTAACAATTTTTAGACTTTGTGTGTGGGCTGGACTTTTTATCAATTATTTTGGCACACGTTAAGAACTTTATATGTAGGGTATAGTCATTTGGAAAATTTAAAACATTTACAAAAGTCTTAAAGTTGATTTTTTTTCTAAAAAGATATGGAATAAATAAGAGAAAGCAAATTTTACTAAAATATAATATACTTTATCCAAAACAAAAATTTTTATATAATGTAATAATAAAAAATTTCTGTAATATAATTAATAAAAAAGATGAGAACAAAAGATTATATAACATGAGATACTGCAATAGAATCAAACATGACTATCCTTGTATTAACAATGAATATGGTGAAAGAAATGTAAAATATGTAATAGAAAAAACTCTAAATGACATGAATGGGATTTTTACTAAAGATTATAAAAAAATATCACTTGTAAATAAAGAGATAAAAAGATGGATTGTGGACAATGTTGATTAATAATGGATTTATGTTTAAAAAAACAATAAATAAAAAGAGGGGGAAAAAAAAAATAGGGAGAGTAAAAAGGGAGTGAAAAATATAAAAAATTTTTGAAATTGTTTGATTGACAGGTTTCACTAAATTTCTGTGTTCTATTTTGAAGGATATTGTTGTATTAAGTGAATTATTATTGTGAAAAAAAAAAAAAAATTGAAAGGAAATTGAAATTGTTTGAATTGAAAGGAATGACTAATCTTTCTACATTTTAAGTTTGAATGATTAATGTAATTGTTATAAGAATTTGTAGTAAAATTCACAGCACCCGTTGATAGGGATTTTTTCTTTTATCCCTAACGGGACTGAATTATATATTTAAGTGAATAAAAAAAAAAAAAATATTACTCTTATTTCAACTAAAATCTAAAGTACAAAAAAATAGTAATTAATATTAAAATGGTCAATGCAGGTAATTCATCCAAATAATGTTAAATAGTCATTAAAATATTATTAATATTAGATTTTTATAAAAAGAATCCCTTCTTAAAACACTTTTTAGATATGGTAATCTTCCAGTTTTCAAAATATTAATAATCTCAAATTCACAACCAATAAATTTCTACAATAATTAGCCAGAATTTCGTTTTTGGTGGCGCAAAGCATAACTAAATTATTTTAAATTAAAATTGTCGGAAAGGGTCATTGTTTTTAGCCCAATTTCCTAAGAAAGTGAAGAGAATCAGTTTCTACGCGAGTGTCTACGACAACCTTTACTATTTTTTGAATCGTTGGCTGAATTCTAAAATTAACACTAATTATAAAATATGTAATTGTGATAGGATAGATAATGTAGACAGTGTTAAAGATATTTGGGTATTTATTTGGATGATAAATTTTATTGGGACATCCATTATAATTTTATAATTAATAAACTTAATTCATTAACATATTTTTTTATCATGTAAAAGAAATGTTTCTTTTTAAACAACAGTTAATCTATACCTATAAAAAAGACAAGACCTGACTCATTCACTGATTGACTGATCAACGACAAGCTTAAACCGTTGGACCTTCAATTTTGTACAGAGGTTCCCTTTATGATGTGGATAAGGAATAAGGCCGGATTTTGCGAAAATCCCACGGGTTCGGTAATAATTGGCGCTTTAATGTTTTCTTATTTCCGTAATTATTTCCATAACTATAATTAGTAGAGACTTATAATAATTTGTGATGTAAACAGATAATTATAATCACTAAAATCCTTTTTCAGGATATTTCGAAATTCCCATAGTATAGGATAAAAACCCTTGCTTTACGTTATAAAGCTGAAAGTTTGCTTCCGTTACTATTGTTAGGTTTTAGGATTTGTTATCCGTTACTATTGTTAGGATTTAAAAGGACAACTACACAAAAATTTTTATGCAACTCATAGAGCTAAACTATTGATCTGCACAATTGAGCTACATATGCACCCGGTGGCGAAAAAGGGAACTATACAAATAGTGTTGTGCAACAATTGGAACTAACCTATGATTGTGCATAATGGCGAAGGAGTTTTCGGGTTAGACATAGATTTGTAATGATCAGATGATGTTTTACCAACTAGAAAGGTTTGAAGTGATAGGGTTATGACATTACAAAATTCGAATAACTTGGAGGACAGTGAGTAGATGGGCAAACATGGTTCAAAGATACTTCTACGTGGTTTTCGGGATAGATATAGATTTGTAATGATCAGATGATTTTTTACGAACTAGGAAAGGTTGAAGTGATAGGGTTATGACATTATTAAATTCGAATAACCAGGAACTAGGGGTGTACACTGGGAGGACAGTGAGTGGATGGGCAAATATGGTTCAAAGATACGAGGTTTTCGGGATAGATATAGATTTGTAATGAGATCAGACCTTTTGAGTTGTTTTTTTTTTGTTATTTTTGGACCAACTGGGTAAGTTCCAAGTGATCTCGCAATTGCAATTTCTCTATCATCCACATTAGGACATTTGCTTTTTGTAACCCGTGCGAAGAACTAGTCGTTTTGCTAATATTATATAAATCCCTTATATAGAGTCATTCTGAATTATGGACTGGGTTGTTGAATTCCAATTAATAACAAACAATTAAATAATATCAATAAAAGTATTATGAAAATTTTTAATTATGTATATGTTCATTCTAAGGATAAATTCATTTTGGAAAAACAAAGTATTAGAGAAAAATATAAAATTTTAAATATTAAAGTAAAAACTATTTGTAATATAATAATAATGAATTTCTATTTGATTAAAAAAGAAAGAAATAATTGTGTGTTTCATTTTACTGAAAGACAAAATGGATTTAGGATTTTTGAAATGGTGAAACTGAATAATAATTTTGGTAAAAGATTCCGTGGTTAAGTGATGTCCGTGCAACCTTTTTAGTCAATTCGATTGGGACAGATACAATTATGAAAAAATTAATAAATATTAATAAATTTAAACTTAATTTTTAATTATTTTCGTTAATGTTAACTAAAAGATTAAAATAATCAGCACCTATAACACAGGTATACAGTTTCGTTTACATATACCTAATAGGACTGCAGAACATGTAAAAAACTGTAAAAACAAAACCAAAAAAAAAACTGCCTTACATATTGAAAGATGATCTTCTTTTTATAGTTGAGATTTATTCCGTGCAAATCACTACAGAGAAATTAGCCTTTAAAGAAAAAATAATTCCCATAGAAAACCATTAAGAAATAAATCTATGACATGAGACAATGCTTTTAGCAAATTCATGAATTTACGCGCTTCGAATTTAAAGAATAAATAATTATTGGATTAAAGTATTTGTTTGTTGTTTATAATCAACAGATATCATAAAATGAAAAGAAGCAAAATAAAGTGTCTTTGTTTGTGAAATAATCACGATTTAAAACAAAAAATTAAAATAAATTTTGAAGGAAATTAGATTTTAATGTCTTTCTTCTTCTAAATCCCTCCTTAATTCCTAATGAACTAAAGGAATTTCACACCCACCCGTTGTCATGCGAATCTTGACATGAATTTGTCTTCTATGGTTCATTTAATCTTCATTTCACAGGAATCTTTAACGAATCTCAGTTGATAACAAAAGCTTTCCAATATCCTCTCCTCTAATCTCTGCTTCAACCACCAAAGTGAAAGTGGGAAGAGAGAAAACTTTCTACTAACCTAAGTTAAACTACTTTCTTTGAAACTTTCCTTTTTTTTTTTTTTATTTCATCTAATTCAAAAGCGTGCGGTTTTTTATTTTTTATTTTTTATTTGAAATACAAACAGTATTTTTTCAGTTTCTGAGGAGAGAAAAAAAATGAATAAATCGGCCAATACCTATTTCCAATTAATTCTATTACAGCTCAGGCAAAAGAACTGTTATGTGACGTAATAATTGTCTAATTTTGTTTAAAGCATCGATAGTTCTAGAAACACTAGAAATTAGAGTCCTTATCGAAGTTTCGTTCTCGCTAATTTCTTAATACTTATTATGAAAATTAATGCTTATGAAAATTAACAAAAAAAAAAAAAGTACAGTGAAACTTGGATAATTCGAATTCTGTATTAAAATAATGTTAAAAAATCGTGGATAATTCGAATTTTTCGTTCGATTGTCCTTAAAATATTACGGTAAAAATTATTAAAAATAATAAAATAAAATAATATTTATATATAAAAATCTTCGAGTCACATGCGTTTCCTGTCACATGCGCTTCCTGTGAATGATTCAATGCGGTCGTAGGCTAAACATTTTTAGTTTTTGTGCTTGTGCTTTAAGTATTGTTTCTATGCTCTTACTATGCCGTTGTCAAAAGCTAAAGCTCCTTATAAGTCATTAACATTAGCTGAAAAGGTAGCGGTGATTAAGGAAGTGGAAAAAGGTCTTAAAAAGAAATCGGAAATCTCCAAGGAATTTGGAATTCCATCCAACACGTTATCGGCATATTTGAAGAACAAAGATAAAATTTTGAGCAGCAAAAATGGCAATGGAAAAAATAGAAAAAGAACGAGAGGACCTGGCAACCTAGAGGTTGGAATCTACGCTATGACTCAAAGATTGCATTCAAAGAAGCAATTAAAAATATCGGTCTTTTTTTTGAAAGTGATGAATAATTAAGCTAGTTAAAAAATGTCTGATTTAATGAAAAAAATGTAGCAGTATTCTTAGATAAAGTTTGTGTCAAATCTTCGATCGTGGAGTTAATCTTTTTTATTTATCTCTTCTGTTTGAGAATATATATAATTCAAATTTTTGGATAATTCGAACTTTTTCTTGTGAAATTATGAAGTTAGGGTATACACTAATAATTTCAAATGGCAAATGTTTAAAGTGAAACTGATTATTGTGAAGCACGGGAAAACAATCAAAGCGTGACGTTAAAGTGTGAACATAAAGAATGCACGAGATATTTGTTGTGTGCTACGTGATGAATTGCGTTTTGTTAGGTGTTATGGCGGAATAAATGGCAGTTTGTTTTTAAGGTTGCTGTAAATGCCAGTGTTTTTTAACCGCCATGTAGTTCTTTAAGGATGAATTAAAAGTTATACGGCAAATGTATGACTTGGCCCTTTCGAATTAAAGTGTGCCAAGACCCTAGTCAATTTGTGAACAACGCATTACAGGTTATTTTACATTAAATGCCGAATTTAATAACCTGTGATGCTAAGCCTATCAGCCAGATGGACAACAACACGTTCGACATGATCCGCCATTTGTGAACCGAAATTATGGATTTATCGCCAGATCTTCAAGTTCCTCATGGTGTACAATAACTGTGAGAATAATTCATTTATAATATTTCTGCAACGTGAAGAATTTAAGCTGAACAAAGATAACTTTATTTGCCTCGACAAACAGAAGTTTGAAATGAACACTGTAAACTACCAGTTTGGTGAATTTAGTTCGTGTTAATCAATGTGCAATTTGATTTAATTTAAGGAAACACTATTACGATTAAAATAATTTGAATATTCCAGTTATGATCTCTGACTCGTAAGAATAAATTAATATATACACATACTTATTTTTTGTATTCACATTTCTCTGGTCGCTTCAGTTTCGAATTATCCAAGTTTCACTGCATAAATTTAGATTATCTCTAGTCCTTCAATGGGCACGCCAAATTTCAAGAAGACTCATCGAAAGGCAAAAAAACACAAATCGGATAAGCCTAATAGGAAAATAAGTTTAAAAAATCTCCTTTGCTTCCTCCTCTTTATTTGTTGGTTAATATATCAACAAAGTCAGAAAACTCCAAGAAGGAAAAAAAAACAAAAAAAAACCCAAGTATTTTCTTTCAAACTGAACTTTCAGAAATTGAGGCTTTTTGACTGCGTCGTTGTTGGAGGCAAATGACATCAGAAAAATGAACCGTCGTAGAAAAATAAATGACGAAGTATCTGTTAATTAAAGGAGGAAAAAGAATTTGATGTAAAACAAAATGCTAAGGGATTCAAAAGGCAGTTTTAATAGTTCACGAATAGCTGAACAGAGATTAAAAGTTCTCAGTAAAGTCATATCTGTTGTCTTCATTTTGGTCAACGATGTTTTAGTCTTTGTTGTGACTTTCTTTATCTGTTGGCATTAAAAAAAGATCCTTCATTAGGATTTATTATTATATTATTGTTTTTAAAATTATATTCAAAATATTAGAGGTAGTTCGGGTATTATGGAATGGGCGGCCAACATGAGTTACTTGTTTTTCTCGTACGTGAGGTTCTACTACTTAGTGATGAGCAGCAAAACTACTTCAACTCACTCCCATTAGGATTTGCAGTCAATGTCGTTGTCAAATCAGTTGTTTGGTTACGAATCCAAGTCAGAATTACCTTCTGCAGATAAGTTTATTAAATCTGTATTAATTTGTAGAAGTGTTGTAACTGAATCATTGTGCAGTAGTTACAAAGTACAGTAGTTGTATAAAAAAATCTTCTTAAATATCATAATATTAAAATAAAGAAACCACAAACACCATCTTCTCAAATAATTCTTCAATAACACTTCAATATTTCAACTCTCTTAGCGAGAGTTTTCATCAGGAAAATACATAAGAAATATAAAATTCCCTCTTCTGTATTCAACAGAAGAATAACGATCATGAAATAAAACGTTACAATGAAGATACTTCTTATACAACTTATATTATTGTTATTAATAACAATCGTGAAGATGAACTGTTACAATGAAAATTTCATGAAGAACAAAGAGCAGTTACTTTAATAATCTAATTTCAATTTAGATTTAATATTTTTATTATTATTTATAATCTTTTCAAAAAGACCATACGATAGCGAATTCATTTTTAAAGATTTATCTCAGTTCATGCATTTAGATAAATTAATGAACCTTGATTCTAAAATAAATCGTTCCGACTCGTCATGAGATTCGTAAATAATATTGACAATAGGATCAGGGTTGTGTTGCATTTTTAGTGCATGATCAGCCCAGTCCGAAACTTTAATTTCTTATTCTTACAGGCTCGTATGTTCCTCAAGGCGTTCCTTAACACATCTACCTGTACTTCCAATGTAGATCTCTCGGAATTTCTATATTCTACATCCTAGAGAGTATATTAATCTCATCTTAAAAAGAATTTCAAAGTAATCATTTGCTAAATTATGATTCTAACCATAATATCTCAACTAAAAGGGATATCATATTTAATAATTTAAGGAGAATAACAAACGACATGGAAAATAAAAAATTATGGAAAAAGAAGATCGATAAGCTGAGTAAGAAATTAGAGATTAATGGATACCCCAAAAGTTCATTAGAGCTAACATTAATAATTTTTTTCTAAAAGAAAAATGAAGAAAGAAGTTGTAACTTCTAAAGAAATGAATCATAGTAACTATAAGTTCATGCGCCTTCCTATTGGCTTTAGAGTGGATAGAAATATTAAGAATATATTTGATGACAGATATCAATATTCTTTTTAAGATGGGAGTAATATACTCTCTGGAATATAGAACTAGCATCAATCAATTGCTCCCTATGATTTATTAATGTCGGTAATGTTTTTAATAGATTGTTAACAAACAATTGATGATTAAAGATTGTTGTTTAAAGATTGTTGTGTTGTTTCCGAACGTTTTCTGAGTCTTAAACTCCATTCATTACTGTACTGTATGTTCATAAACTTTCATAATCCTTTTTGCGTGCGTTCATTGTAATTATTCATCAATTTACTGGTTTCGACAGTGCCAAATTTTCTCCTATCGGCGACTTTTGGTACTAGGTTTTTTTTTTTTTTTGCAGAATTCTTCTCTCCTTGCCCTCAATAGATTATACCTGAATTTTGGTTTCATTCCTTTTATTAGTTTTCGCTGCAGATGCCTCCGAACAGGGAAAGTTATTTTATGGCCACCTTGTGTTATTATTAGTTTGAATTTTAGGAGAGAGAGATGTTTTCTTAGTATTTTAGTATTTTGCTTGAGAAAGTCTTTACATTGTAAAAGACGAAATATTGCGCCGAGAAGATGTAATTAGGAGTTATTAAAGGATATATCCAGTGAGTAATCTGCTTATGAATCGTCTTTGAGCGAATATAAGACCAGGATTAAAATTAATTGGATTCAAATAAATTCAAGTTACAAACAGGTGCTTAATTTTTCCAGAATATTCCTTTCGTTTGTATTGAGACACATTGATCTTAAAAACATACTGGGGATTTTTTCGTTTGTTTGGTTTTTTTTTGCTTTTTTCCCAACTTTTAAATCTTTTTCTTTTTTTAATTTTTTAAGAAAAAGTTCTTTCTAGAAACTTTTTTTGTTTCGGTTTGGAGTGAAATTTTTCTGATTCCAATTGAACAATTCTTTATTCCTTAAAATTGGAAGGAACCTAAACCCTCACCTCCCCCAATAAATACGCCACTGCCGAATAAAGTCATTAAATCTGATATTAAGAATAGCTCTTGATTACTTAGAACCTTTTTATTATTTTTCTGATTCGATCTGAAACCAATTACTTTTGGTTCTTATTTCAATTCATTTCCTGTCAATTAAATCTATTTTTCGAAGTGGATTTAAAGAGATTTGCTTCGTAATCCAATTTAATCCTGAAATTAATTAAGGAAAAAAAGAAAGAAAAAAAAAAGAATGAAAACGAATTCGCAAAAATGATTGCAATCATTTGAGAAGATTTTTATTGAAATTAAAAGAAAATGTTAGAATAAAAGAATACAAATGAATTCTAAAAAAAAAAAAAAAAAGGTCATTTGTTGAATTCCAATAAATGTTTGAATTCTCTTAGAACAAAACGTTGGTTTGTTTTATAATATTTTCATATTTTTAGTGAACTCTTTTATTATGTTATTCTTGATGTGAAAAAACAAAGGACAGAATTCCTTAAAAAGTTCAATTTACAATAAAAACGTTTAGCCGCTTTAAAAAGAATGATCTGTATGTAACAAAATCAATTGGTATCTTTCGTGATTTTGTACTTATCTATAAAATTTCAGCTTCCTGGGTTGCATAGTTTGAGTTATAGTGATCACAGATGGATGACGGAGATCCGTAATGGAAATTTCATTTTAACTTTTTTCTCTCTCCGTTATTTAAGACCAAAATCTATAACAGTTTCACACGTATAAAGTGTTTTACTATTTAAACTTGTAAGTAATACTAACAACGGCTTAATGTCATCCAAAACACCAAATTATTTCCTGTTCCTTTAAAACATTTTCCTTCACATTTTCTCGAATGTTCCGTGAATTCTTTTCCGGTTGGATATTTAACGATTTAAAGGAATAAAAGTCAAAAGAAAAGTATTTGTTTTTTTAGCCTACTTTGCTAGGAAAGAGTCTTGAAGGAATGTTCTGGAAACGAGGCATTTCAGGACAAAAGATCTAACTTTGAATTTTTCCTCCTTAAGTGAATGTTAATCCGCTTGTTAATCCTGTTAAGTTTAACAAAATAGGATTAAAATTGGAACTTACGTAATTAGTTGAAATAGTTTGTTTCAGATAATGAAAAAAAAAAATCTTTGTTTGCGTTGAATAATTCCAATAAAACCCAGAGACTTTTCGCAATTTTTATTAAGTGTCGACATTTTAAAGAAAGTAGACTTCAAGATCTTTCAAGAACTTGGAGGGTTTTTTTTTTTTTATTTTTTGTCTCTAAATAATAGTTAGGACTTTTTTCTTCTGATATATTGAAACCTTAATTAATATTGAATGAAAACAAACACAGTTGAAAGATCTATAATTTTAAATACAAATTAATGTAAATTAACTGGGTTTGTTTTTATTTAATTTTAATATTGAGAATGACACAAATGTATAGTTAACAGTCATTGGATCCGTTGCTTAGGATTTTTCTTTTTTTTATTTACGATAAAGACAAGATACGATTCTTATGGAATTTTGAATTGATGATATTTTTTATAATTTTGAGTTGCTTTTAATTAATAATTCGGATCAGAATGTTTCCTTTTTCAATTAATAGACTCGAAATGATGATGTAATTGTCCCACATTATGTAATATCTGCTTATTGATATTTCATTATGATTTCATTACACATACATTTTGCATTTCATTACCTTTACACTTCATTGTAATATTTCGTTTACATTTCATTCCACTACATGCATTACTAATTAGAAGTAATTAATGCATTATAAAGTTAATATTGCAATTAAATTATATATATATATATATATATATATATAAAAACAAACAATGTTGATATTTCCTTAAAAAAAAAAATAAACATGATGATGCTCGTACTCAGTTCAACCAATATCTAGAAGCGTGGCTGCTAAGAGGACGCCATTCTGCAGTTGATAAAGAGGAAACTATGTAGAGAAGACATCGGAGGAGGATCTGTTCAAAGAGTTACTACAAATAACAACTTGTGAAAGGTGAGACCCGGCACCATTCTTTTTTCTACGGAAAAAAAACTGCTTTTAATTAAAGCAAAACAAATTTAATACAATGGATTGTAGGAAGAAAATCAATTGATTGCTGTCAATAAATTATTTATTTCTATCCAAAGACTTTTCTATGGAATTTTTGAAATCTTCGCACTTTATCTCTTCACAAATACCGTCATGGAAAGTATTTCAAATACAAAAGATCGATAATCTCTTGTCCGTAAATAAGCACGCCCAATTTCATGATGTTTCGATGATTCCTAATTATTCTTGAAGCTTACTGTTATTAAACGATACAAACTTAGGGATTGTAAACTTCACAATTTGAATTGTTTCAATAAATCCTATCCTTCATTTGAAATGTCCCCTGGGATGTTTGGAAGAAATGATTTTTTTTCTCTTGTAAATCACAGTAAAAAAGTTCTGTTAAATCATAGAATCTTAAGTATTATTATAGCAAAATGTGCCGTATATATTAAGTGTATGTTTCTTTTACAAATTAATTCTTTATAAGCTGAGGATTGCTTTATTATCCTTTTTATTCTTAATTTGTGTTTTGATGTTTTTTTTAGCTAAACAGACATTGTTTTGTTTATTTGTCCTTTATTTTTTGTTTCTTTTGGTTCCGCTGAGCTATTGAGGAACTGGGTGAATCCAACTGACGAGACCTAGGAAGTCGAAACAGTCTGTCTTGAGTTTTCGATATGAAAATTCCAAAAATAGCTCCTTTTAATTGTTTTTATTCTTATTTGTTATTGTTATGATGGATATTCTAATAGAGATTTGCAACGCATACCACTATCCAATTTAACGCAACGACTTTTGGAAATACTATTTATTTAAAACAAAATTGCAACACTTAAAAATTAAGAATAAATATTTCTAATATTTTGTTTAACAAATGCATTTTTGAGCAAATTTGAGCTAAGTTTTTATTGAGCAATTGAGAGTTCTATCAGTTTGTATCTCGAAAACAAAAACGTAAACTTTCTCTCTCTTAACTTTTTGGCAACTTCTATCTGTAATTGTTTGATCTGGAGGAGGGAAGTTTACCTGAGAAAAAAAGTCTGTGAATGCATTTGAATAAGTAAATCTTCTACATCACGAAGATGAATAAATGAAACAAAGTTCTTCTCCAACAGTTAGAAAACATTTTAAACATCTCACTTCAAATAGGATTAAGCGTGAGCTGAAAACAGATGTAGAAAACAGTTTGAAGGTGTTTAGGAGAAGCACAAACGGAATTAAAAATGATTATTATTTTATTGTATTTAAAAAGAAGATCTATTAGTAAATACTGTTCCTTAGAGCAGTTCCGTCTTGAGAGTTTAACAAACCTGATGTAATAGAAAGGATATGTCATTTTTATTTTTTTTTTACTAACAATATTAATGGTCAGTTGTTGGAAACTAATTATAGTTAAAGGATTTAAACTGAGAACAGTCACATAAGTGCTAGTTTTAGGCTTCTGATAAAATCAACAGACTTATATTCCCCTTTTGTCTGTCACGTAGGTTAGAATCGTTAAAATCTCATCAAAATATCACTAAAATCTCATTAAACTATCATTAAGCACAACAATCCCAACAATCGCAACAATTGTCTTTTACATTCGCAACAATCACATTTATAATAATAAGGAATTTAAAGCAATATCAATTATATTTTCTTATCAGAAGACATTGCGATTGGTTTTCTAATCGCTTTCCCTCCCTTGTTTTTCGTTGTTTTTTACAAATTGAATTTCAGGAAAGAGTACTTTTTGGTTGAAAGTCACTTGATTGTCAACTCTAAATTTATGATATCAGAGACATATGGTTATGATAATTATGTAGATTTTAACGTCTTTCCAAAAAGAAGTAAAGAAAAGAAAACTAAAGAAAAAAGTCTTAAGTCCACTCCACAGGAGACAGAAGTGTAGGAGCTGGGTTCGATCTCTGGTGGAGAAATTTCTCTTTCTTTAGACGAGTCTCATGATTCATCCAGACCTTTATCAAATGCTTTGTGTGTTAGAAACGGGAGATCCTCGGACTCTCCTAATTTATTTCCTCGTTCTGCTGGTGATCGCAGGAGTCTTACCTTCTATGCTGCCTTTTTATGCTAAAGATACAATCATTATACCGTAATACAATTAATATTATTGCATTAATATTAAAATGAAACAATAATATTATATCTATACTTACTAATTTTGACTAAATCCCATTTTTGCTCGGAACCAACAACATGAGCAACTCTCCCGAGAAACCAACGACGGAAGTCGTTCGTTATGCGCTTACCTTCATGTGATTAACTTTTAAAACATCTCCCGAAGAAGGCCCGAGGCACGGGGCCGAAATATCGAGATTATATCTCATCCCGGAGTGAGGAAATCCCTCAACAAAAGGACATATACAGTATCATGTCTCACTCCTCCTTCAGGACCAAACAAATAGTTCTGTATATTCGAATGGAACAAAAGAGTATTTAAATTTTGTGTATTATACGATTTTAAGTATATCTTAACAGTTTAGTCTTATCAGAATTTATAGATTCATTCAAGAAGACAATTTATATAAAAACTCAAACATTGAAATGTAAAAAAAGAACTGAAGAATAATGAATTGATCAAATTTCATGAGATTATTGTCTAATCTTCAGAGATAGATTTTAATGTTTTTTTATAGTTTTTTAATATGGACAATTAACATTATAGCTCAAACTACAGCGGCATTTAAACAAATTAAAAGACAATCATTTATAACAAATTTTATGTTTCCGAGTTTGCTATAAATTGTATAGATCTAATCAGGATTTGGTGTTTATAGATCCGTCTTAAGGATATTAAGATGAATATTAAAACGCTATTTTAATTACAGGCCAGTAGTATTAAATTAAGTATTTCAAGAAGAAAGCACTGATCGACATCTTATTTCATATTTAACAGTTTATTTGTTTCTATGTTGATCTGGGTGAGATCAGAATACTGTCTTTCTGAGGCAATTGAGGAATCATTCACTGATCGGTAGAAATTTCATTTGATTTAAAGGTGAGTCAAAATTCTGAGATTCACAAAATTTCTTGGTTTAATATTTTCACGAAGCTGGTGTTCCAATGAAATCCAGTTCTAACAGTTCTGCAGAAAAGTTCAAACAACTTTAATAGTTTATGTATTAACATTTTGATAGTTGTTTGAAAAGAACAAATTAGAAAAAAATAAAAAAAAAAAATATTTCATCCTATAAAATCTGCAATTTCTCATTATGGCCTCATGAGACAGTTCGTTGTCATTTGGGTGTTTCTGTAGTAATTTGAACTGAAAGGCTTCTCTGCCCTTTGTAAACACTTGGTTGAGTCTTGATATTGTTTTTGTTCGGATGAATTGAAGAAGGCTCTTTTGATCTCCATAAACACGACTGTTGATAGAACGGTAACTGATTACAATAAAAAAAAAATGCCCTTAACAAGAATCTGTTATAATGTTAATATTTAATTGGCATAAAAATAAATAAAATATAGATATTTTTGGCTTAACTGTATAAAATATACAGTTAAGCCAAAAATAAGCTACGTCCCAAAGTTTTACAGAAATTCGTTTAACTGTTGTAGAGTGAGGCGCAGATAAACTCTGAAGAAAGATGAGACAGTCACTTTTCAATCAGAATCAGCCGAATTCTGTAACAAAATTATTTCTTATAGAACTTATCATTTATTCAAATTTATAATAGAAAAGTTTAATTTATAATTTAGTTTCTCTGTAGCTTTCAACCTATTTAGAAATAGAAAAACTTTCAATTTGCTTACAATGAAATATTCTTAAAATAAGAGAGATTTAACGAATTAATCAAAGAAATTATTAAAAAGAAAAAACTTTCCCAGTCTCTTCCCGGTGACAGCGAAATCCTTTCTCTTTTCGTTTTTTTCTTTGAAATATTCTTACTTAAATTAGTAAATAAGCAATTGGATAATAGTTTCTTAACAGCGAAGTTCAACTGATGCTTGATTCGGTCATTATTTGTATCTTTGGTTTTATTTTCGACAGACGAAAGACTTTTCTGAATTATTCGTGTCTTGAGTGTTTGAAACAAATGCCTCATGAAAGTTTCGAGCCATTCTGTTTCTATGACAACGAAGGAGTTGACTTTCTCATGAAATCTTCATTTTAAATTCAATTACTTTCTTCCTTCCAATTATTTCATTTCTGAATTTGTGGTTTAAAACTTGCAACGCTTCCACAATATGCGTTTAATTGAGCGGAAATGTAAGAACGTATAATTACAATCCCTAAAGGGGGCGGATTAATCTCAAATTAATATAATTAATACAAGATTATTAAGAAAATAACTTTTGCGAAAAGTAATCACTGAAATCCAGTAAATCAAAACAAGATTTAATTCTTGATAGGCATTTCTTTCTTTACATTCATCGCATAATTCTTTAATAATGGAATTACAAGGCTACTACAGTCATACTTAGTATTTGAATAGACAATTATATGTCTTAAAATCACAGTTCCAGTTATTTATAAGTTCCAAAATAACTTATTGTCTTATCAACTTAGATTTGTGCATTAAAGGGTTCTTATTAACACAATTAATCTGCCACAAACCCTTATATGACTCTAGTGTTCGAATGGTTCTAACTTGTCCCTCTACCTTTGGGCCGAATGATTTGCGCGGTGTTCATCCAAAAAAAAAACAACGAAAGTTCATTCTCACAAAATCTTGCTTCTTGCAATCGTGGAACTTTTCGATGTACTGTATCACGAGAGGTTGACTCAGTAGACTTGATGTTCATATAACTAACATCAGATTCGAACATCGGCCAACACGGCGACCTTCACTCCATGTTGATTCATTAGCACTAACGATGTTTCGTTGTCTTGAAAACATACGTTATTTGGGTTTGTGATAAACCTTTTTCACAAACTCGCAGCACTAAAATTGCTCACTTAACTGGAACCTTAACATAGCAGGGCCGTCGCGTGGTTTGTTGGCGCCCGGGGCAAGATTTCGTCAGGCGCCCTACACTTGATATTTGCGCCCCCCCCCCCATCCCAAAAATCTACAACCAAAAAAAAAAACGGAATTTCCAATTCAACAACCAAAAAAAGAAAAGAACGGATTTCCAATTTTTTTTTTATTTTTGCCGTGCCGCGGCGCCCCCCTGGCCGTAGCGCTCAGGGCGATCGCCCCGGTAGCCCCGTCCACGCGACGGCTCTGTAACATAGGCACACATTACTAAAACACTGATTAATCATGTGGATTCTAAACGTACACAAGAAGAAGGCTGAGAAACCTTCCATAACCAGTGTAGCTGACGAACTTACTGAATCCATAGAAACCACTTTATTATTGTAACAAAACACATCTACGGCTTTTAGTTAACAATGGTATGCCAACTCAACGTAGATGACACTCAGTTTGTTTGTGCCTTGCCATTGACATCTTTCTTGCCATTACTTATTCTTGATATAATTTGTTAATATCACAGTTTCACATGACAGAATTCATTAATGATTGTATTTCACTAAAATAATTCTGGATGAATTTCAAATCGATATTTAGATTTTCAGTTAAATTCAAAGCTTTCTGTTTATTTTGAATATTAACTAGATACAAATTAAATGTGAAAGTTATCCACTTACGATGCAGCTTAAAATTAAGATATGAGAAAGAAAAATGCATTTTGACCATTGAAAAAATTATCAAATTTAAGGAAATATTGTTGTTTTAAAAAGGAATAATTCAAATAAAATTTAATTGTTGACTATTGATTTTTATAAACTCTGGCGATGCGTGGGTGTCTGTTGCAGTAACAAATAAATATTAAAACAACGAATATCCGTGAAATCTGTTCGGTTTAACAATCAAGTGTTTGGATTTTGAAAGTGCTTTATTTAACTTGATTCTATTTTGACTCAATTCGATTCTGTTAATTTTGTTTTAGTTGTTGCGTCGAATTCTGTTGGGCTTTTTTTATTGTAAAACAATATTTTAAAATATTATGAAAGCAAGCACACACACAGACTGACTGATTTCATAAGCCTCTATTGGGAAATAGGTTGAAAATATTCAAGATATTAACAATGAAACACATTTAAAAACAAGTAAAAAAAAAAAATTGTGCTAAAGCATTAAATTAAGGGCAACTCATTAAAACCCACTCAGACATTGAACGTGTCGAGTTTGGGAATTATTTTCCTGGACAACCACTGACTCGATCGTCTTGAAATTTGGATATGTTTCAGCTTAGAACGTTAATCTACTACATAATCTATATATTTTGTATCTGTAACAGTTGGAGGCCCCACAACTGTCTAAACAAACGGAAACAAACAGTCGACTCCGTTGGCATTTTTCCAGATAGGCAAAATTACGGATTTTGGACTTCTGAATGTAATGGTGAAGTCTGTTTGCCGATCCAACCTTCCGTTCGGGAGTTGTTAGGAATGTAAAGACACGGAGAGACGGACGGACAGACAGAACAAACGCAGTAGCACCCATATGGGTCCCTAACAAGGTAGAAACATCCAATTGAAAATAACTGATCGTTTGATAAAGTACCTTCTGGAATGAAATGATTGGTCTTTTGTTTTTATCGTTACTTCCTGATGTGAGCTTCCCTCAAGAATTTCCAGCAAAAGGAATTAAAACAGAATTACATCTTAATTAAATAAAGGTTCATCTTCACACAGTAAGAATAAACAAAGGACAAGTGAATGTGTCTTTGTTCAGTCAACAAAACAAAGACCAATTAAATTCTTTTTACTAAAATTCATCTAAAACCAAATCCACACAGTATTAGGAAGAACTTTAGTAGAAGTGGAATTTTTTCCTCAATTTATGTTATTAAATGAACTTTGAAATCACAATGAAACTCCTGATTCTCAGCGAACCTCTTGCTTTTTTACTATAGTCAATGAAAGTACAGTAGAACCTCATTATAACGGACATCGCTTATAACGGACAGTTTTTTAAAAAAATATAATAATAATAAAGGATGCATATGTTTATCTGACGAGTTTTACATTTCCAAGCAAGCGATTAAACATCGATCATTTAATGAGAAAAAAATTTTAACGTGCCCGATGATTCAAAGAATTGAGTAAGCAAACGAAGGCACAACGCTGCAAGGAAGGATTCGCAACTTTGTAGCGTTGTCCTTCGTTTGCTTTCTCAATTCTGTCGATCATTTAATTTCGTTATTGTCTGAAATTCCCCAAATTGCCGCACACACTCATCAGTTTTTATACAGTAACCTTTGAGTCATGTCGTTAAGTACTTTTTATAGCTAACTATTGTCCTTTCATTGATGTACACCCTGATGCATTACACCGATATAGAATTATTTGTTATAAACCGGACTTTCATTAAAACGGTCAACCTTCAGCCCCAATTAGTCCGTTATAATGAGGTTCTACTGTATAATAAAAATTTGTAACGAAAAAAAAATGCTCATCATAATATTAAAATAGATGCTTGAAAATAATTTATATTCTTTTATTATTATTTTTATCCAAGCGTGATAATTTCGTTTAGAAATATTTGTAATATCGATCAGCAAATCTTAGAGGAAAATAGAAATGAATATCGGAATATTAAACCCGTAACTAAATAAAAATTAAAATTTATGAAAAAGAAAAACATTCCTCTCTTAACTCAAATTCCTCAGGTTTTTTTTTATTTATTTATTTAATTTTATTTATTTATTTATTTATTTATTTTTTTTTGAAGAAAGAAAAAAAAAACATTATCACTCTCCATTGCTTAAACTATATTTCATTTCGCGAAAGACTTTCTATTGCTTTGTATTCTTCCGCCAGGCACTCAGCCAGGATTTTGTTAAGGGGGGGGGGGGTCCCATCACATTAAATTTTTGTAAATGACTTTACTTTCTTTAAATGAAAGTTTGAAAATAAAATGATCTTAATACTAAAAGCTATGGAGAGAGTAGAATTTCCTCATTTACATATATGCATTTGAACATGTACACTTTTTTTCCTTTTTTTCTTCCCTGAAGAGGGGACCCCCCGCCCCCACGGCTGCGTGCTTGATTCCGCAAACAAAATAATCCCAATTCAGAGTTTAGAATTGGTATCCATGGATTTATAGAACCAAGATTATTATCAATCAATAATATCATTTTATTCTTCAATCATCTTTCTCCGTTTCATTTTAAATATATTTCAAAAAATATAAAATAACTTCACCTTTCTTCATAAGTATTTAAAATATTTATTTCAAATATATAAAGCAATATATAATAATATATATTTCGGGAATTAGTTTCTGTTCCCAGAATAGAAGGTTTCTGTTTCTGTTGCTACGTTAATGAAAATCTTTCCAGACGTGATACGAGCGAAGTCTTATTATTCTACTTGAACATTTTTCTTTCTTTGTTTCTCTATCTGTAAACGCATGTTCAAATAAAAAGAAAAATCTTTTAAATAATCCGGTAATTGTCATTAACAAGAATCTATTTTTTTTTTATTTATTTACACCTTGTAGAGAATTTTACTGAATCTATATGAATTATAAACGTTGTTACAAGAAAGATCCTTTTCAAAAAATGATAATTAGCTTTTTTTGTAATTCGAAATTAAATCTCTTTTCTAAAAATGCTCTTTCTTTGAATCTTCTTTGCTTTCTTTTTAAATATTGAGAAAATCCAAATTTTGGTTCTCATGGGTTTCTTTTCCTTATTTAAGGATCCACACGAGACAAATTTCCAACACTTTGTGCAAAGTTTCATGAAACCCATCCATTTGGAAAAGGAGTGATTTTTTTTCTCTTTTCTTTTTATTCTCTAAAAATAACTTTGTGAAATCTAAAAATAAGTTTAAAAGTAAAAGAATAACTATTTTCAAATGGATTTCCAAAATACTAATAATAAGAAGTAAAATTACAATATTAATATTCTGAAATGTATAAACAAAGAAAACATTTTATTTTATTTTTAACAATTGAACAAAAGTTATTTCGTTTGTTGAAACTCTGGAAAACAAAATGGCCGAAATGTTTGTTCAACAGAATCGTCGTCGCTTGCTTTTGTGGTTTATTTTAGTCACGAAAAAAAGAAAAAGAAATAATTTTGATAAAATTTCAATTACGCAGAATGACTTGGCCTGAAAACACTCTCAGCAAATAATGAAATAAATTTCCTTTTCCTTCATTTTCCTTCATGATTCCTTTGATTTGAAATCCACTTAGATTCCGATGGAGGGTTTTGGTCTGATTTCTTGAGAAGCTCCTACTTGGAAAATAGATCACGTCCTTAAATTTATGTATCAAGTTTTAAGAAGAATCGTGTAACGCACAGATGGAGGGATTTCATGAGACACGAAACAAAATAATAATAGAAAAATAAAAAATTGTTATAACATCAAACAGAATAAAAAAGTAATTTATAGAAAAACTAATTTGCAACTTTTTTAACTTTGACGAAAGATAAGTAGAAAACACGACATTATTCTAAATCCAAAAGAAAACTTGAATTGCTCAAAAGTGATAACCAATTTTTTTTTTTCTGTTTATTTATTTTTAAATTATCCTTTAAAACGTTTTTGTTTTGTTTTTTCCTTTTCTATTTCATTCTTCTTTTCTTCTCTGTTCAGTTACTTTGTTTTCATTCAAAAGATTTCTTTTCTTCGCTTCAGTCATTCATTGCCAAATTCTTTCGCTTTCATTTCTTATTTATTACATTTTATTTTTATCAGAGCCAATAAAAAAAAAGCCAACCGCTTTATTAAAAATAAATAAAATCACCATCGGATATTTTTATTCTATAAAAGCATTGTAGAAATAAAAAAAAAAGAAATTATTAACAACTTTCAATTGGTCAGTTCATTATTATATGATTTAATATCAAAGAAAATACCTGTCGAAGATAATTATTATAATAGAAATAATGGGATTCTCATTAGTCACGAAGAATCTCTACAACAATCTATTGTTTATGTTATGATAATATTACTAACAATCAGACTTTATTTATTGCCATTCGTAATGGGTCTGAATGTTTTCTATTAAAATATCTAATCAAATGAAAATTAGGTGGGAAGATAAATTGGATCTATTTGTGATTTTCATTAAAAGTGTTTATTCAATTTCTATTTATTATTATAATTTTCTTTTCCGTTAAAAATTCTATTTTAGTGTTAGTGTTTTTATAAGAAGCATCATAATAATAGAAAGAAAGTGGGGTTTTAATGATAGGTCCTGTTCTGAAGCATCGCAATGCATTGTTTTATTGGAAATAAACTTTCAATGTATTTTATAATTATTAAAATTTCAAAATTAAACCCAATTAATATTTAGTTGAATTAAAAATTAGCTAAGATCTAATAAACGTAGTATTTAATCCACACGATATTTCGGGATTATCTCTGAACCAGGATCTTCTTGAGGTTTATATTTGAGGAAAAGAAAAACTTTATCAGATCGTAGAAATTTTCTTTTACATTTTATAATTTCAAGTATGATAAGAAGGAATTAAGAAGATTAATATTGAGTTGATTTTTTTCAGTCTTTATTATTCGAATTCTTTATCAACAGTTGTTTTACTTCGTTGACTTCTTAAATAAAGACATTGTGACGTCACTTTCATTATTGTGGTTTTTATTATTCTTGTGAGAATTATTCGTAATTTAGTTGCAATGAGAAAAAATAGAATTTATTTCCTTGTTGTATCAACTTTCAATAGCTTTGATAAATTCTCGTAGGAAATTATTAAAAAAAACAAAAGAAAAACAGACTTGTTGATATTTTGTGATCAATTCCTTGGGACGGCTTGAGCCAAAATCGACAGCAATGGTTTCTAGGTTTTCGTGATCACAGACAGTTTTTGCCTTTACTATTGGTCCTAAAAGAAACAAAACAAAAAGGATAAATTCCTTTATAACAATCCACAGTTCTTTATAGCTTTTTATACGGAATAGTTTTGGAGCAGATTACAAATGGATGGAAATGATTATTTCTACGTAAAATTGTATTTTAAAACTTTTTTTTTTTTCTCTCCGAGATTTTACCAATATTAGATCCGTCGCTATAATCTATTGAGGAACCACTCACGATTACAAGTTTACAGTAATCAGTTCTTATTTTACTACATTTAAGAAAATATTAAGATAGTTTAATGTCACAATAATAGATTTGATCCATCTGTCTATTTTATCTGCAGAACTAAATCAAAAAGCGTTGCGACCAATACTTGCACAGTTTTTTAAAAACAAATCTATTCACAATAAACAGCTACATGTGGCGGAAGTTCATGAGCATTTCCTTCTTAGGCTTTAGAAAATATATTTTTGTTTTAAATAAAAGATTTCGTTTCTCATTCTCTTTTGTTAATCACTAATTAATTGAGAGTTTTGTCGTGATACAGAAATAGGCGGATGCTCAATGGTTGGTTTTAAAAATCAAAATATCTTAGAAATTTTTAAATGATGTTGTCAAAAAAATAATAATTAAATATTGAAGTGACTGCAGATTAAAGATTATTCAAATATTGAAAATGGATTAAAATCATTGCTTATATTTGCTGAAATACTAGAGAGAAAATTATGATACTTTTTTAACTAAGTATTTTAATGTTATCATTATGCTTTGGAGGCCAGACTATTATGTAGAGTTGATCGTAAAACAAAATATATGAGTGTAATAGGTGTACGAACTTTGGAATATCAGCAAAATATCATTAAAAGTAAGTTATTTGTCATTCGAAAAAGAATTGTTCATTCCTTTTTTTTTTTTTGATAGATTGGATCTCCTACCATTAATCCGATTTTTAATAAATTTAATCTTCCTTAAAATATTTTAAGGAAGATATTTTATATCTAGATCTAAAACAGTAACTTATAATTAGATATGGCTTTTGATTTCATTGCTATCGATTCTTTTTTATTTAATTCCTCAGAGAACAGGATCATAGCAATCATTTCTTAATTAATATTAGAGTTGCTATGGTAACCAAAGAATAACAGTTAGCAACTGTTAGTCAAAACTTGTATTAACTCTCATCTATCATTAAATTAGTGAGAAAAAAAAAACTCACATTAATAGTTTCCAATCCCAATTTCTACATGACTGGTACCCTGGAACGCGTAAACCCAATTCAAAACCAACGTTGGATAGTTTCAATTTAAAACTGCTCCTGCTCTTAATAATTGAAAACGCGGGAGAATCGATCTGAGATCAGTTTAACCAAATCTCCTCAATCCCAAACTCAAAAACAAGAAGGGATTCAATGAGAGATTTAGTCTAATAAAGGATCATTGAACAAAGGTCAGTTATTTCGGTGTTATTTGGCTTCCACCCCCTCATAATCGCTGTTAAATCATCTTGAAATTTGGCCTGCAATTGAAAGAAAAGGGACGATCTACAAGAGATTGAAAGAAAAGAGACGATCTACGAGAGATTGAAAGAAAAGAGACGATCTACGAGAGATTAAAAGAAAAGGGACGATCTACAAGAGATTGAAAGAAAAGAGACGATCTACAAGAGATTGAAAGAAAAGGGACGATCTACAAGAGATTGAAAGAAAAGGGACGATCTACAAGAGATTGAAAGAAAAGAGACGATCTACAAGAGATTGAAAGAAAAGAGACGATGTACAAGAGATTGAAAGAAAAGAGACGATCTACAAGAGATTGAAAGAAAAGAGACGATGTACAAGAGATTGAAAAAAAAGGGACGAACTACTAAGAGGAAATTGGAAATCTTTTCCTTGTTGAGAATTTATCAGATATTGACAAAGAAAATGTGAACAATGGGTTTCAATTCTATTTCTATTAATATTATCTTAAATTAATGACTATTAATCCATTAATTAAACTGGCTTAAAATTAATCCGATTTCTACGATTATACATCATAACGATTTTAATAATTTATCCAGAAAAGGGAGAAATCCAATTGTCTGTCTTCAAGAGATTTTAGAACAGCAAAAGAAAAAAGGATTTTCATTTTTGACTTAATAAAATAAAAATAAATAAATTAAGGAAGTTGTAAGAAAACTATTAAGTTCCTTCAAACTCATTTTCATTCCTTTATTCGCTAATCAGTTTTACTGATAGTGAAACAGCTCGGATTTA
Organism: Thereuonema tuberculata; assembly: GCA_023159025.1. Lineage (NCBI taxonomy): Eukaryota > Metazoa > Arthropoda > Chilopoda > Scutigeromorpha > Scutigeridae > Thereuonema > Thereuonema tuberculata. The sequence continues at coordinate 108,721,737 of JAFIDM010002131.1, forward strand.
AATTACTCCAAAATATAAATTTATGGAATCTGGATGATTGTTAGAACACCTCCTACGAAGTCCATCCACATACTTATTTTTTTTTGTAATTAGCTGAGATTTTGATTTTATAATGATTTTCTTTTTGTTATTGGGTTTTGAAAACGCTTCCTGCAACTGCAGAGAAATCCATTTCCTTCTGATTTTATCTGGCTGATGAGTCCTAACAAGGAAGAAACAACTATCCCAGATTTCCGTTGAATACATCTCGGATTTGAAGGAAACAATTGCACGAGGGCTGTTCTAAATAATAAGACTGTTAGGTTGTTTTTTTTTTTTTTAAATAATTAGCAACTCGCAAGTGAAATGCGTATCACACACCGGAAGGGCTACTAAACATGACAGGGCGCGTTCATCGCTCTAATGTTGTACAACTACATGCATTGATAAGTGTTGATTGTCTCCTACGAGCTGCAGAAATGGAGACAACGTTACGCCATTAAATTTTGTGTTCGTTTACAAAAATATGGAATAATGCATCAACACACAGTGGAAAGAGTATTAATGGCCCATATTACAACAAGGTTGTGACAAAACTTCGTGACCTTCAAAGCTTCACTGAAGTCTCTCTCGGAAGAAGGGTTAGTGAGGGTGAATGGAAAAACAACAGAAACATTTCATTGTCTTACGAACAGCCTCGTACCTTCGTAATATTTGTCCTTTTTTCATTTTTGCTCACCACAAAATGATCACAAAAAAATCGAAAATTAGATCTTAAACAAATTGAAAAAAAAAATAGATAAATCAATACATAAAAAAAACTTCAACTTCCTCAATAGACACCAATATTTCGTCTTTATTTTCAAAGACTTTCTCAAGGTTTCTTATAAAAACATAACGAAGATAAACATCACTTGGAATGAGAAAACTTTTATGAAAAATCTTCGTGATGTTTTCATATTTGTATAAAAAACCTTGAGAAAGTCTTTGAAAATAAAAGACAAAATATTGGTGTCTACTGAGGAAGTTGAAAATTTTTCATATGTATTGATTTATTTACAAAAGTATGACATTAAGTTTTAAAAAGAAATGTAAAATTACATTTTAATTTTAAACCAAAAATTTAAAATGAACTATATTTCATTCGAGATCTGTTAGTTCTCAAGTGATTATTTTGTGCAGCTGAGGTTGATTCTCGTGTTCAGGTGAAGAAAGTACTTTGTCAAAGTGATTTATTTTGGTGGAGGCAGGAAGTAAGTAATTATCACCCACTTCGTCAAATTTCATCTAATTAAAAAATTAAAGCCTTCTTTTTTTCCGTAAATCTCTATAATTAGGTAATTTAGTAAATTAAAAAATAAAAATCAATTAACAGAAACTTTTGACTACAAAGGATTCAAAATCTCTTATGAAAATCAAATAAAATTAAATTCTTCAGGGGTTTATTCTTTCTTTCTTTCTTTCTTTTTTTTTTTTTTCGGGGGGGGGGGGGGGGGGTTGTAAATTAACAAATGCAACAGTTTGAAAAAGAATCTTCATTTTCTTTTTTTGAAATTAGAACAATTCTTAATTTTACACAAGAGAAAATTAACTTGTTTTTACAAATCATTGGAAAATAAAGGAATAGAAAGAACTACTTTTTTACTTAATTCTTAGTAATAAATAAATAAATAAATAAATAAATAAATAAATACATAAATAAATAAATAAATAATTTATTACTAAGAATTAAATAAAAAAATAACCAAATTTCATTTTAAATTAATCTTTAAATTTAAAAAGTTTCTAATAACTTAAAAGAAAAATTTCAATTGAAATGAATTTTCCATTAAAACTAAAAAAAAAAAAAAAAAAAAAAAAAAAAAAAAATTTTTTAAAAAATTGAATTTTTTTAAAAAATAATTTTTTAAAATTTCTGTATTATTACTTTTTTTAAGTTGTGAAAAACTACAAAAACGAAAAATCTACTAAACAGTAACCCACGAAATTTTCCAGTTTCGGAAAGAACAAAACAAACAAAGTAACTGAATTCTTTCTTTCTGCCAATTGTATCCAATGGCGTCACTGTTCTAACGTTTGTCTGTGAATTCTCTCCCAATTTCCAACACAAGGAAAAGATTTCAAAAATAAAAATCAGACTATCTCTAGTCTTACAATAAAGATGCTTATCAAGAAAATGCAACCTTTTGAGCAGTGGTTCAAAAGTTTGTTTGATTTTTTTGGGTGGGTGGGCACGTAGAGGCTGATTGATTTAATTGTAAAGATTGAAAATAATTTTCTCTTATTCCTGATGATTAAATCTAAAAAGCAAATTAAAATAATAAGAATCCATTTTGAGTTCCTTTCCTTTCTTTCACTTTTATGGTTAATTAGAAACAAATACTAAATCCACCCCCACCATAAAGAGAGAGAAAACCAGAATCCCACCATTAGATGATTATAATTGTTTGGTCCGAGGGTGATAAAGAATCGCACCCACATCCATTACTCAATAATAAAAAAAAACAGACCTTCAATAACGAGTTTTGGTGGAGATTCAATAAAAATAATTCAACTAAGTGAAACAGAGACACAAGGAAAATAAAAAAAAAACCTTACTCTGAATTCTGTCAAATTCCGAATAAAATAAAGATTCCTTCAGAAACAACTAATTGTTACTTCTCTTTCCTTTTATGTCATTTCTCAATAATAGGTTTTTAACCATTGAATAAAAAACGTATTCAGCAAAAGTGAGATTCATATTCAGTCCCTTTTCTCCTTACAGCTTTTGAACCATTGGAAATATCTTCTTGAAATTTGGTCAATTGCTACCATTTAAGACCATTTGAAATCTTTTCCTTTGTTAGTGCAGCAACAATTCCCATAGAAAAGCAGTGGATAAATAAAGACCGGATCTTTTTCTATTTCATTGTCTTAAATCAGTTAATCCTTTAATTTTGTTATTTATGATTAAAATTACACAACTTTATTAATTAATTCAAGGAACTAATTTGAATTTAATTAATTTTTTTCAGGTAATTTCTATTATTTCTTTTGAGTCGATATTTAATTTAGAAATAAAAGTGACTTTTCATTTTTATGAAAAAATAAAGAAAAAGTAAAGACATTTTAAGGAATGTAGGCTTTTAGTTCTTGGAACTTCTTCTTTTTGAACAAATTACTTCCAATTTATTCTCCCATTTCTATGGATATCATCCAAAGAACAGAGTTTTTTATGTTGATTCCAAAGAAGAAATGTTATACAGAAGCCGATGGTAAATTATTGAGATTTACTTTTTGAGTCTCATTAATAAAAGTAAAAAAAGGAAGAAGATCAACTATTCAAATGTAGACATGAATTTTTCATCAAACAAAAGCGGATGAAGAAGGTTCTTCTTTCCATTAAAATTCAATTAGTTTCTTTGATAAAATGAAGACGTTCAAGGAAGATTTTTAAAAATCTCGACCACGAAAATGTAGATTAGTTTATAACTGAAACTGGCATATTAAGAATGGCTTCTAATAAATGTTCAAAGTCAAAAAAATCATTCGAGTGTGGATTTATTTTTCTATTTCCTAAATAAAGCCTTTGGAAGATTTAGATTTTTAAAACTATTAAACCTTTACAAAAGAGATTCAGTTAGAAAGGATTAAAAAGAAATAGAATTTGCTTCACATCAATGGAACTTCTGCTAAGATACTTTTATTTACAATTTACATTATGTTAAAATTTATTATAAATAAAATAAAAATATATATATATTTTTTTTTTATAATTTTACTAATCTCTGTCCGATCTTTTTACAGTAAAAGTTTATACTTGTAACTTTTATACTTGTTTATACTTGTACTTGTTGCCATTCGAGATATTCAAAGGTGAAAAATTGAATTTGATAGAAATAATTATTCTTGTTTTGGAAAAAAGAAAACCCTCAGTAAAAGTGTGGTGTCGTTAAGTAATTAACAATTCCCTCAACACAATTGGAAGAAGCTAATTGAAAGATCAATTCAATTACAATTCACAAGGAAAAATCTTAGTGGTCAGTCTAACTGCATTTTATGGATATTTATAAAATACTTTGCTTCCATTAAGATAAATCAAAATTATAGAATTCTGATAAGAACTGATTTAAATCTTCTAAGGCTTACAAATGATAGCGAAGATTCTTCGAAGGAAGTTTACCTTCGAATTTGTATAAAATAAAAATGAAATTAACAAGATCCAAAAGCGTTTTTAATTTACTTCAAGATCATTAGGACTGAATGGCGATAATATAGTCAATTGAGAATTTTATAATTGACAGATAAAAAAAATATCTTAACTTTATAGATCTTTTTTTTTTTTTTTTTTTTGAGGGGGGGGGGATGAGATATTATCTTGATATTTCGGCCCGGTGCCTCGGGCCTTCTTCGGAAGATGTATAAATATCAATCACATCAAGGTGAGCGCAGAACTAACAACTTCCATTGTTAGTTTCTCGGATAAGTTTCCCATGTTGTTTATCCCGAGCAACTGGTGGCCGCACTATCGAAATATCGAGATAATATTTCATCCTGGAGTGAGGAACCCCCCCCCCCCCTAAAAATAAACGATCTGTATAGTATCATGTCTCACTCCTCCTTCAGGACCAAACTATATCTTAACTTTATTAAAATACATATTTGTTTAGTTCTGTTTAAGTTAATTAAAATGCTAAAATGAATCTTGTGAATTGAATTGTAATCGGTCGTCCAAGGAAGTAGTCTATTGAGGGTTAAGCAAGTGTCGTATTTACACCTATTAATAGAAGCTCTATTGATTTTCATACAAAACAGGCAAATGACAAAGAACATCATCATCATCATCTATTGAACGTGAGAATTGTTATTGTAATGATAAGTTGAACACTGACATCCAATGCCAATGAATTAGGATCTATCCAATTCGTGCTGTAGAACTAAGAAATAGAACGGGTTTATGGGAACGGGTTCATCACCGATTTCACATTTTTAGGAAACTTAACTTGTTTTATTTGTTAAGTTTTGACTTTAACTGAAGACATTATTTATTAGCAAAGATATCAACAAAATTAATGTTATTGTCAAGCGATTAAAAAAAAAAAAAAAAAAAAAAAAGATGATCCTGAAATAACTCAGTGTCTTAACATGGTAGTCTTTCATTTTTTTGAAAGCCATCAAATGTTCAAAAGTAGAAATTCAAGTGGGTTTTTTGTTGTTGTTGTTTTTGTTTTGTTTATAAATTTATATCAGGAGAAAGAGAACTTTTCTATGTCTGAAAACAAAAAACAAATAAAAAGGTAAATAAATAAAACAGAACTTGTTTTAAATCCAATGAATTTAAGATCAAATCATTTACAAAAATAGATTGAATTAAGAAGCATTACTTTAGACTGACTCCCTTCTAATACTTTTTGAATTGCATCCAATGGAGGAGTGAATGACAGTGGAAATGAAGTGTTCGTTTAAATCCCTTTCCTTTAAAGGCTGGTGTTTTATTTGCTAATTATTTCTTTCGATCCCTTCTTTATCAATGGGTTGATTTTCTTTGTGATATTAACGTATTTTTTTTTAAATCTTAATCCTAGTTTCTTTTGAGAACAGCTTCCATTGTTCCACTTCAATCGTGAGATGGGAACCATTAAATAAGAGAAAGGAATCTGTTTTTGTTTTGGCAGAGAGATGTCTTTACATTGTACAATATATCAAAAGAATTTGGAATGGGAATATCCACAGGGAAATCCAGAATTATGGCATTTCTAGGACTAGATCCAATCTGAAGCAAAATAATAATAAATGTTTGGAACAACTTTTCAGTGCCTTGGATTTCTCAAATGAAAAAGATATCGAAAAGAAAATTGTGAAGTTCTCACAAATCTTGGGAGTAATAAAAAATAAAAAATATTTTAAAACTCAATTTAGTTCACTCCGAATCAAAATATACTGGTTCTTTATATGGATGTGAAACCATCAAAGATAAGAACAGATTAAAATCAGTGGAAATGAAATTTTTCAGAACAGCAGCAGGAAATTCTCTTTTGGATTTAAAAAGGACATTTTGACAGAATTGAAATCAGTGGAAGAAAAAAATTAAACGCTACAAAAAACAATTGGAAACCAAAAATGCAATGGAGGGAAACGGGATTAGTGTTATTTTACTATCTACTAATTTAACTGAAATATTTACTACAATTCAGTTTACGAAGGTTTCAAAATGTGTCTTTAAAACTCTAGATTTTTAATGTAAATACAGTGAAGTCTCACTTATACGAATATGAGGGGGAACCAAAAATTATTCGTATAAATGAATATTTCGTGTAAGTGAATTACATATAGGACTATGGGGGTTTCGCCGGGAAATGAGAAATTCTTCGTATAACTGAATGTTTCGTATAAGTGAGACTTCAGTGTATACAAAATTTAAGAACAGCAAACAAAACTTTTACGAACTATTGTCAGTTTAAAAGATTTTCACGTAAAAGATACATTTTTTAATACAATAAGCAAATTACCTAATGAGGGCGGAGACCAAAATGAAGTTGGACCGTAAATAAGACGCCTAATTTTATGGAAATCGTCCAGCCATTTTAGCGTGATGCTAAAAGAATAAAAGAATTAAAATGTTCAAATGAAACGATAAGAATTCGGAAACTCAGTCGGTAATTCAATTAAGAATTAAAAAATTAATTAAAAAAAAGGCGACAAAAACTGGTTTAGTTTATCTCTGGCAGTTTATAACAGAACGTTCAGATATTTGTAAAATTTTCATTCAACTATTTTCTGTTTATTATTTTAAAAGTAAGCTAAAAACTCGTTTATTTTCAAAATACACAAAAACATTCTCCGTCGCTATAATCAATATTTAATAGTGAATACGAGCGATTATGTAACTAACTCCATTAATAACATATTAATGTACAATAGTTAATGCAGTTAACAATAATATATATCTGTTTAATACAATATATTCGGCATTATCCGAAACTGTCGCTGTCCCATCAAAATTCGGATAAACGAGTTTTTTAGTTAAACATGTTTTAATGTTTAAAATATTTCAACACAGTAATGTTTTAATGTTTTTAATATTTCTTTGTTTATTTAAAAGTGACATTGACAATCATTTCTTGTAATAAACCATTACAGATATTCGTTCTCAAATGAACTTTGAAAACTTCCCATTTTTATCTTTTACAAATAAGAACAATGATTTTTAATTTTTTAATCTAAATATTTTTTAAATTCAGAAAAGGTTAAAAATAAACAAATTATGCAAATAAGCGATTGACTTTCATTTTCATGATAAAAAGAAACTTATCTCATTTCTGTTAAAAAGTATTTTTTTTTCTCAGTGAAAATATTTGATTTTTTTTTTTTTAAATCTGAGAAGCAGTAAATTTATAATAAATAAATTAATAGTTAATAATTTTTGAAAATTAATTTATGTGTTGTCTTCATTGATGATAATAGAACCAGTCAAAATATATATAAATAAGAAAGGAAGTTGTAACAGAAATGGAACCGAATACAATTGGAAGCCAAGTGAGCAATGGAACATTCGGGGTTTTTTTTTTCTTCATCTCTTAAGAAAATGGCACTAAATCCCTCCCCTCCTTCCCTGCTTCTTTATTTATTTTCTTAAATAAAATTGTGTTTAATGTTAGTTCTATAAAACAGACATTAAATCATTACAGTTTCAATTTCTAAAATAAATTCTGATGTATCATTGACAGTTTTATATTCAATTCCCAATAATTTATTTCCAAATTTGGATAAAAATAGAAATATTTTTTAAGTTATTATAAATTTTTGGCGATTGAAAATTATAATTGATTCAAAAAAAGATAATAATAATAAATATTGTAACAAATAACAAATAAAAATAAAAGATGTTCATTTTTTGATTTTTGTGGATTTTCTGAAAAATTCAAAGTTAAAAATTATAGATGTTGAAGGTTTGTTTGTTTTTTTTAAATCAGTAGTGAAATCTATCTTATCGTTTTAGTTAAACAACTTTAGCTTGTTTCTTATTGTATTGGATATTACAAGTGTCAATTGAAAACCATTTTAATTTGAATGTATAAATTTTTTGCTTTCTGTTTCTGATTTTTCATTAATTTTAAAAATATAATAAGTTGACGACGACTGGGATTTGGAAAAAGAAAAAGGTCTAAGGAATGTTTTAACTAAACTGTTGAATGTTTTAGTAAAATACTCTGCAGGGACTTCTATCTGCGAGATACAAAATAGTAATGAATATCATTGGTCACAGTTGAAATCAAAGAACTGATAGAATCATTCAAATTTATAAAAAGAAATAATCAAAATTTCTAAGAAAAAAAATATTCATGGATTAAATGATGTTTACTAAAACAAGATATGAAGATTTATTTTATTTTATTTTTTTTCCTAAAAGATCTTGAAGATTACTTTCCTTAAATGTTGCTGCCCCCCCCCCCCTTCTATCCCATTTTGTTTTGTTTTTGTTTTCATTGATATTTTTAAATTAAATAACGTTGTTTTTCATCTGATCACTTATTTATTGGAAGATCCTTTGAATCACTGGATAGATCTTCTTGAAATTTGACATACATATTAAATAGTAAGACGATTTGTCTTTTAAATTTTCTCCAAGTGAAATTGGTGCCCTTAAAAAAAATCATTCATTGAATAATAAACTCCTGTCGAATCATTGGGGATTAATTTCTTTTTTTTAGTTTTTGCAAATGATTAAAGCTGTAAACAATTTATTAATCAATGAGGATTTCATAAATTTTCTCAGAAAATGAAAAATGTTGACTGTTTTTATTCATGAGATTGAAAAAGAAATTCTGAAAGGCTTTTCAGTTTGAATCAAAAGAAAAGGAAAAAAATCTGAAAACAAAGTTAAGAAATAAAAGAGAACCAAAGTAGGAATTCAGCTGCTTCTTATTTGAATGATGGTAAGAAATAAGAGATGTTTTCATTCCCCCATTAGTGACATAACAACAACAGGTCTCTAATTCGTTCAATATTCCGAAGATTTCAAATTATTAAAGAGGGAAGAAAATGAAAAACCGAATTGAAAACCCGTAGCTGACGAAATAGGAGGAAATAGAAGAACAAAATAAGAGAAAAACATTGGACTTCCAAAGACAAAGAAATCAATTTGCAGAAAAATAATAAAAAAAAAATGTCATCATATTTCTTCTTCTAGGAAAAAGATAGAGAATGAATTTAAAACTGATGAGAAGGTAATTGAATCATTTCAAGAAAACTACAAATATCCACTGCATCTGATTTAAAAAACTTAAAAAGTTCTGTTTGAAATGACTGCTTGTTATCTCGTTTATGATCCATTCACTGGAAAAATCATGGCGCTGCAATCGTTTCCCATGATTCAATGCGACTTTTAGGGACTACTTCGATAAATTAATGTGAATAAAGTGCTAGTTTTCGCTGTTCATTTATCATTTTCTATAAATGTTGAATATGTGGGTGTCATAAAACAACTAAAATAAAAACTCTCGGTTGTCATAATTTCTGAAAAGGGGAAAAAAAATTAAGAAGTCTTTTCTTAACTCTTAAACTAGATAGTAGGTTTACAAGATCTTTTCATAACAAAACTCACGATGAAATACAGTAAAAATGAAATAAAAATTTTTCTTTTTTTTTTTTTAACTATTCGCGCTATATCGTCAACTGAAGAAATTATATATCTTTCTTATTTTTATTTGTTATTAAAAAAAAATCTTGTTTAAAAGTCAATTGAAAACTATTGAGACACTTGACCTTCTGTTCAGTAATTAAATCCTCAACGGAATTCTACGAATAATGCTGAACTCGTTCAAAAAATCTAAAAAGATTTTTTGCTCATTTCCAATATTAACTTAAAATATAAATTGAATAGTTAATAATTCTTCTGAATAAAACGAGTAAGAAGAAACAAAAAAAAGGAGAAAAACACGAAAGTTGCTAATTAACTGTAGAACAAATAGAAATAATGGAATAGAAATACCTCCAGGTGTCCACCATCTCAATCAGTTCAGTCGTTCTAGGCTTTATCCACAATAATTTAATTTCCCTTTTTTAGAATTTTTTTTTAATTTGTTTAATAAAATTTATAGATTCTACTTTGATAATTGCAGTAATGTAATTCTTCTCCTTTATTAAATAAATTTAACTGTTTAAAAACATTATCTATTTGTGCTAAGATCTTTGCTATTAAGTTGTTATCATTTCTTTTCTTTTTATTAAAACACCGTCTTCTTTGAATAAACTGATAAGAAAGGCGAATAAAGTCCAGTTGACTCTTGATTAGGCTTTCTTAAGACTGATGTCTTATTCTTACAAAGTTCAAGGGACCAAAAGTAAATTCTAATATGTTCTTTCTGAAGAGAACATCAGTTAAAAAAAAAACATTATTTGGTAAAATATAACAATAACATCAATTCGTAATATTCTGACTTCCGCTCTATTTAAATATTACAAATGGAAACCATATCAAATTGACTCTGGAAGACTGATAATTTTTTTTTGTAGAATAAACACTGTTTTAATACGAACTAAATCAACATTCTACACTTCTATAGAAAAATCACATCCTTGGTTTAAAAGAAATTTTGAAAAAAAAACAAAAAAAAAAAACCACTTTTTATAATTACCTAGAATTGTTAATCCAGAGATTCTAAGATATCATGATTTACTTCTATCCTGTTTTATACACAGAAAATATGTAAGAGAAGCTACAATTACATTATTAACAATAAAAAAATAGTACATCAAGTTCATTGTTAGTAGCCTTGAAAACATATTAATTAAATCAAGAATAACTTTTTAATAACTTACTGTAATAGAAAAAAATTCAAATAGCTTTCAAATGCAAAAAAAAAAAAAAAAAATTCGTTGAAACATTTCTCTGTTGTTTACTGTTGTCGTCATAAGATGATTATTAGAAACACGGTGATAAAACCTTTCTTCTCATTTCCCAAATTTTTTATAAAATTAAATTCGACTGATTTAAATTAGATCCCAACTTTTCTGTATTTTGTGAAGAAATATTCTTTTCGTAAGGAATTTTCAAAGACTACAAAAAAACATAAAAAACAACTTATCATTAATATTTATAGAATTCATTATCATAGCTTTATTTTACCAAAAAACAATAATACTAAATAAGGTTTGCTGGCAATTGAGTTCTTCCTTACCTAATTCATTTCAGTTTTGGTTTTTCTCGTGATGGTTCATTCTTATTTTTCTCTTCACTTTCTATACATTTAAAGAAACACTGAATAAATATAAAAATAAATAAAATAATATCAGGAGATGTCTACTGATCACCTAAGAGCACATCTTTCCAGCAACGACTGTCTTACAGCACAGGAATGGGAATCAAAGTTACACATTGGACCACTGTGGTAAGCACAGGTATTATTTAACTTTTGCGTTTTAATAATCGTTAGTAACTGAATATTTAAACTTGTATAATCAAGTCTAGTAAATAAAATAATGATCTACTGAGACTCAAGTCATTAGGTGAAATGTGTAGTTTAAATATTTTCATTCATTTAAATCTAATAATAAATTGCTATTTCTACACAGCCTTTACATCATAAGCCTCCTTCAACTATGAACAAAGAAAGTTTATAGAATTTACTTTAGTTTTTACAATACTTTTCATCTCTGGAATCAATATGAATCAATTGCACAAGAATTTCCCTTGAATCGTCTAATGCATTGATTTGTCTTCGTTGATATTTGATTCCTCCTCGTTTGATAAGTTAGGACTAACCTGAACGATACCTTTCAATTGTGTGTTTTATCACTCAATATTATTCTTGCTACAGATTTAATGTGATTGATGGTATATCCACTGTGGATATATATACTACATGGGCTGTGCACTACGGATAGATATAGATAGCAAACTTGACAAGTATTAACCCAATAAAAATCTATCCTCACTTTTCTTTAATGACGTATCTCTTTCCGTCCCATTTCTTCATTCAAGTGTTGAAGCTCAGGCAGTTGCAACTAAGAAAAATAGCTTAGTATTGTTATCACATCAAGCATTACGAAAATCGAAGGTCAGCTCCACAACTGAAAGTAAAACCCAGAATACAACAACAATGTATAAAAAATGAATAAATCAAAATGATTTTTTTCACTTTCCCATTCCCCGAATAATCTTTTGTTGGCAGATTGCCTAATTAATAGCTTTCTCTCTGTTCAATACCATTGTTGCACGTTTTTACGCACATGATATCTCGTGCGTTCCTTTGCGATTATTGGTTTTCTTTGGTCTGATCTACGACCGACATGTTTTCCTGTTAATGTAAGTTCTTAGTCATGAAATAAATGTTTTCGCTGTTAGATGTGGTGGACTGTGTTTAGTCATCCTATGGTGGACTGTGTTTAGTCATCCTGCAGGAGAATCCCTCGCACTTTAGATATCTACTAACAAATAGTAACAACTTTTGTTTTCAAGAATTAAAATAAATAAATAAATAAATAAATGAATTAAATGGATTAAAAAAATAGAATTAAAAAAAATTACAGAACCAAACAGAATTCCAGTAAAAGCATCAGAATCTAAAAATGCATAAACTTTTTAAAAAACAATAAAGAAATAGAAATAATTCAAAATAAAATTATAGTTGAAATTACAAATGGAAGAAATTTATTTTTATTGTTTTATAAATTTGTATTTAGAGCCAATTATTTGGACAAATAACTAAAAAAAGGTTATTAAAATCAAACCTCAATAGAATCGAAAGGGATTTCCTTTGGATAGAAAGAAAAATGAAACAGCCTTTTTTGTCAATTCTTTCTGAAGACGAAAAATAAACTTCATTTCTGTAAAATAAAGATTGATGACGTTTTCTTTTGCCATTAATTAACAATATCGTAAATAATCAACCCTTTAAATCAATAAATTACGTTGGTTTTTTTTTGTTTCCCTCTCATGAGATTTTAAAACAGTTCCTTTGCTTTCAATCGATTCAGATGCACAGCAGGTGTGTATTTCTCATCACCTCTATTTCTCATCATGTCTATTTCTCATCATCTCCTTGAGAAACAACTTCTTTCCTCTTTATTTAAATATCTCTTGTTATTTGGGATTGAATTATTCAAAATTAATTTCTTAATGAAACCCATTCAATCCAATGACTTTAAACCTCTGTTAACTTTAATATACTTTGTGTCTAAAACTAAGGCGTTTAACAAATCGAGGAGCGAATAAAAGTAGATTTTTAAACTTTATTTTTAACCTACTTTCCTCAAAAATGAGGTTCATCCAATCAGTCAGTTTGTAGAAATGAAAAGGAAGTGAATGGGAAGCAGCGTGTGGGGGTAAAAATGAGGTTCAT
>JAFIDM010002131.1:108736183-108748030 GCA_023159025.1 Thereuonema tuberculata
CTTCATTATTTCGGGAGGGGCCCGGGCCCCCTCGCCCCCCCCCTTATATACGCCCCTGCTTCTATTGTTTTTTAGAACATTGATAAGCCTTTGCTTTTGTAAATTACAGTAAACTCAATATGAACAATCTAGTTTCAAATTGCCCATTTGCACAAAATTGATTAAGTCGTGAATATTGTTGCTCAATAAATTTCTATTAATATCCCATTGTATCATAATTCATTTTATATATTACTTCGTTTTGGATCGAAGTTAAATTGAATGGTTCAAAAATTAAGAGAAGACAACGATAGGATTCATGTTTGAGCCAATGACAGGTAAGGATCCATTTGTAGAGTTTCTTGGGATTTCTTTTTTAACATCTGAACTGCAAATTTCTCCAGGGAGATAAATGAAAAAAATCAAACCAAAGATCTTTAACTATTCAAATTAAGAAATAAAAAAAAAAAAAAAGTTATATTTGGGTTCAAAAAAATATCAAATTGGAAACAGCCCTTCGTTCCTTAAAAACGTTGAATAAAAACTCATTATTTTATTTTGAATTAATTGTTTCAACTAATTTTAAAACTTTTGATAGAACAAAATATATAACAAAAAAGGCAGAGAATTAACTTCTTTTTAACTTTCAATTCTGTTTTAATATCAAAGGAAAATTTAAATTGGTAAAAAAATTAGAAGGTCAAATATATTTATATAAAAATTGTATAACACTAACAAAAATACCCGTGCTTCTCGCGGGTTACAAAAAAAAAGTTGTCCTGATATGGATCTCGTAGAAATTATAATTGTGCAATCACTTTGAAACTTTTCCAGTTGGTAAAAAAGGCACTTAGTTATAAATTAGTTAGTTACAAATTTTTGTTATACATCTGCTACTTCGCTCCTTGCATACGTAGCGTAAAAAAAACGCTTTATTTCTGCAAAAAAAGCAAATTACATCAAATACACTAAAGTAAAACATAGAATTAAGAACTCTCATTTTCAAATTTCATGTTTGCAACTCAGGCGGTTTCGGAGATGTGAATACCCTGCAGGAAAATCTCCCCTCCCGCAGGGCCAAACTTAAAACACCCAGGGCCCCGAGGCACTTGATATTTGCGCCCCCCCATCCCAAAAATCTATAACAAAAAAAAAAAAAAAAAAAAAAAGCCAATCCAATACGGCGGGGCCCCTAGGTCCAAGCGTTCTAGGCCCGGGCGTTCTAGGCCTAGGCGGAAATCCGGGCCTGCCCTCCCGTTTACACGCTTAGGACGCAAATATCGAAAATTCTCGAATATATATGTTTTAGATTTTGACAAAAACATCAAATTTCATGTTTCGAACTAAAGAGGTTTAAGAGATATCCTTCAAGAATGTTTGTTCCCCATTTACACTGTCACTTAGTCTGGATCCGTTGATCGTGCCTCATTCTGGGATGCATGTAAACCCTCTGTACCAAATTTGGTAAAGATCTGTTAAGAAATGGCGACGTTGTTTCAAGACAAACAACCAACCAAACAAACTAACAATACTTGCGCTTATTAATTCTATAGTTGTCTGTTGGACCAAGAATTATTTTCTTCATTTCAATTAAGATATTAAATGCTAATTTACTAATCGGTAAATAACTTACTGAAGAAATAATATTTAATTCGTAACTTTTAAAGAAAATGTTAAGTTATTAACAAACGGTCTAATGTTTCAAAAATTATTAAGAGGGAAAAACACACCCACTCACCTTCAATCACTGGTTGAGTAAAGACTCAAGGAAAACAGCCTAAAAAATAAAATGGAAAACAAGAGTGAACTGGTTCATTTGCTCCTAATTACATCGTGGAATAGTTTTTATAATATTGGAATATGAGAAAATTGGTGATATTCAAATTAATAAAAATTTATTCTTCTTTGAATAAATGCAATTTCACATTCACAGGTGAAAAAGCAACGACAACAACAAGGTTCGATTAAGATTATTTTTTATTTTTTTAAATGAAACCTTCATTTTCATCTGAAAACTTAATTTTCATTTTAGAATCTAAGAGCCCTTCTAAGTTATAAAAATAAAAACCACGAAGCGTCTACTTTAATAGAATCCATTGAAAACACTTCAATTGGCAGGAAATTGTTTCTCTGTTTTTCAAAAACCTTTTCAAATGATTTATAATTTATTTCACCACATTTCGATCCTAATTACCTGATGTCAAATTAAAAAGAACAAAAAAGTCACGTTTCCCATCTGCTTTTCAAAACCAGTTCTATTCAGTTGAATTCGAGAAATGCTTCGGAAGGACAATGAAGGCCATTATTCTTCAATGGTCGAATGTTGTACGAAATCATTTCCTTGTAAACACTTTGGCTTCGAATCTCAAGGCTCTAATAAATGGAAACTCACTCCTTTATAAATGTCCTAGAAACAAAAACAAACAAATACATTTTCAGTTTTTATCAGTTTTCAATGCAAAAACCTTCATTTATAACTAAAGTTTTTTTCACCAAAAAAAAAAATTGTCTGATAAGGAAATCCTGCCTGGAAATTTTAATCCTGCCTGAAACTTCATGTGACGTTCAAAATATAAATAAATTGCTAATTAATTAAAAAAATAAATTAAAAAAAATACATTTGAATTTGAGGTAAGAGTATGGATACCTCCACAATGTAAGGAAATTACAATAACTCACTTTATTTTAATATTTATTCATGAACAGTTTTAATGTTTATTAAACGATAGCGTGGAGATATACGGAAAGTTTAATCCATCAGTAATTGCGAAAGAACCTTTTAATTCAATTCGTAAATTAGAAACGCAATCAGAATTTCAATTTTTTTTTTTTTTTAAATACAAGTTCTTGAGGATTTGTTTAAACAAGCAGCTTTGAATTTAAAATAATTCACCCAAAAATGCGTAACTGAAATAAAAAGAAACATGTTCTCACAACCTGAGCCATCATCTCGGGAAGCTTTGTTAATGGTTGTAAATAATACATTCATAGAAAAAGACATTGAATATTTAAATAAAAAAAATAAAAAAACCAACATGTTAAGGAGCATATTCATTGATCAATAAAATGTTATTAAATAATAATCTAATTGATCTAATGTATTGTCTTGTCTTGAACATTTAAGGTTTAGACATGTTTGTCTGTTCCTAAACTCTGAAGATGATTTTGGTCACTCCATCTTGTTCTTGGACGACCTCGGTCTCTTTTTCCTTTGGGTTTATATCTCAAAATTAAATTTGGAATCTTATAGACGGACATTCTTTCTACATGGTTAAGCCAATTTATTTGATAATTTTGAATTTCTTGAATTATATTTGGAGTTTTAAGTTGTACTCTGATATCATCATTTTTCTTTTTGTCGAAACGTGTAAATCCTAATAAAGGTCTTAGAAATTTCATTTGTGCAGTTTCCAATCTTTGTTTGTTTCTTTGTTTCAATATCCAGGTTTCACTCCCATATTTAATTGCTGCTTTGCTATAATTTTACGTAATCTTACAAGTGTTTCTTTCGCCATTTGCTTTCCAAATCTTCTTCTAATTATTCCATTCATTCTGTTATATGTCTGTACGTTTGATATCAGGTTTGCCTCATCGTTATAACATGAAATTATGTTTCCCAAATATTTAAACTCTGATACTTGTTCTATTATTTTCCCATTAATTACAATTTTTAATCTTTGTATTTGTTTTCCACACATTGCCATATATTTTGTTTTTAATTCCGAAATTTTCATTTTATATTTTTTGAGATGGTATTTAGATGATTTGCTCCAATTTGAAGTTCATCTTCTGAATTTGCTATCAAAACTTGATCGTCAGCATACAGTAATGTCTTCAATTTTTTTTTTCTTTTGTGATCTGGATATCATTTTTATATATTGATTTCCATTCTTTTAGAATTCTATTTATATATATGTTGAAAAGTATTGGGGAAAGTCCACATCCTTGACTCACTCCTTTATTTATAGCTAATGGCTCTGATATTTTTCCATTCATAAATTTGATATTAATTTTTATTTCTCCATATATACTTCTAATTACATCAATTAATTTCGTCGGAATTTTATCTTCTTCCATAATTTTCCACAGTAAATCTCTGTGTAGATTATCATAAGCTTTTTCGTAATCAATGAAAAGTAAGTACGTTGGTAAATTAAATTCACTTCTTTTTTCAAGTAGTTGTTGTAATGTAAATATGGCATCTGTACATCCTCTTCCTTTCCTAAATCCACACTGTTCTTATAAATAAATATCTGTAAAATGGGTTATTTTATTTTTTATAATATTTGTGAATAATTTATATGCTGTCTGTTATTGTTTAATGTTATTCCTCTATAATTTTGACAATTATCCTTTGGTCCTTTTTACTTTGGTCCTATACTAATTACTATTCAAGTTTCCCATTCCGTATTTTTTGTTTTTTTTCCAAATCTCATTAAAAAGATTAAGCAATTTTTCTTTTAATTTTTCATCTCCATATTTAAATAATTCTATATATATTCCATCTGATCCCGGACTTTTCCTGTTCTTTGAGTTTTTTAAGGCATTTTCTAATTCATCCATAGTTATTCCATCTGAACCTTCCGTTGTATTACTGAATTTCCTAATAATCTAATACAACACTAAAAATCTGTTTAGTTGGCATGCAAACTTCCAAACAGCAAAACGAAGATATAATATTTAAATAAACAAGTTCTTGAAAGAACTTAAATTCTATTTTCCTGAAGCATTAAGAAAACAAAAAAACCAATCAGAATGAAATCGTGAATAATTTATAAAAGTACGACTAATTTCCTGTGGGCCCGGTAGCCGAGTGGGTAAGGGCGCTTGGCTGCGGGTTGGAGGTAGCGGGTTCGATTCCCTGCCTCGGCGGAGGACGGGAATTTTTCCACGCTTCTTTCTCCTCCAAACGGGCCCTAGGGTCTACCCAGCCCTCTGTAGAATGGGTACCGGGTTTCTTTCCCGGGAGTTAAAGGCGGGCGAGCGACGGGCCGACCCCCCGTCCTCAACTTTGTCCTGTAGGTTTCTGAACACTGGAGCCTACCCTCCAGCTGCATTGCGCGGTCCTCTGGGCCTGATCGCAACTTTAACTTTAACTTTAACGACTAATTTCCTATTTCCTGAGAAAACAAGTAAAATAAATTCTGTGCTAAAGCATAAAATGAAGGGTGACCCATTAAAACCTAAACATTACCTAAGGAGACTTGGAGAGTGATCCGCTGCGCAACGACAGCCGACTGTCCACCGGAGAAATGTCAAGTTTGGGAATCTTTTTCCTGGACAACCACTGACTTCAAATTTCGAAATGCTTTAGTTTTGTCCACTATACAATGAATATTTTTATTCGATCCTATCTGTAACAGTTGAACGCACAGTCGACTGCGGAAACAAACAGTCGACTCTGTCCGCATTTTTCCGCTTAGGCAGAAAATCTGTCACAATCCAACGGTCTCTGAACACGATGGGGAAGTCAGTTTGCTGATCCGACCTTCCGTTCGGGAGTTGTTAGCGAAGAATAAACACGAACGGACGGACAAGACAAGCGATCATATGGGTCGATAAAAAAACTTGAATTGTCTAGATTGGATCACGTCTTAATCCTACAAGTGAGCGAAACAGATTAGTTCAAAGCTGAAATAGTACTTCTCGTTATTTTGTATCGAAATGCATTTGTTTCGTGGCTCTCTCTCTTTTTTTTTTTTTACCTCCTAGCGCTAATTTTTTCACCTGAAAAACATTTGAAAAATAATAAAAGTTAATCCATCTTAAAAATCAAACAAAATTTCGAGAAGATCCATCGAGCGATTCAAAGATTATTAGAAAATAAACAAACGGATCCACCCACCCACGCACCCACACCCACGTTTATTACAAAAGTAAGTTAAAAATTGAAACGGAAAATTACTACGAAATATATTAATAGATAAACAAGCGTAAATTAGATTTAACAAATAGACATCAATATATTTATGAAGCACATTTTCAACTATGACTTCTTTCCTTTTTCAAGATTTCAAAAAGTTGAAATAATTACAGGTGTGTACATATCACCTACACTCTTCCGGACATAGTTTAATATAACAATCACTTACCCAACAATAGTACTTCTAACAATTCCTATAGTTACTTCAATTCACAATTTCAATTCTACCTTCAGTTATCAACACATGATTTTATCATCTCAGGATTTGTAAAAGATATGATATAGAACTAGCTTTGAATATATAAAAAATGTTTTTCAATTTATATATTAAAAATTAAATAAAAGATACGATGCAGCAATAATTTATAAAATAGAATTTTTAAATTGTGGAAACTTTTATGTTGGAGAAAGCAAACGTACAATTAGGGAGATGGTTTTAGAACATTAAGAAGAAACAAGGGGACAAGTCAGAATTAGCTGAGCACTGCTGTGAGTTAGAGGTCATTGCATTAATAATGAGGGTATTAAAGGGTATTATATATGGAAAAAGACTCAAAAAATAGAAAAATAATAGAGTATAATTATAAGAAATACTAGGGATAGTTATCTTAATCGTAATGACAGAATGGAAGTTGATAAAGTACTGGTAAATTTCGCAGGAGAGATGGTAAATAATAAAATTTAAAGAATTGAAGTTGTGAACTAAAACTGTAACTGTAGGTAATGTTAGAAGTATATAAGTGATTGTTCTTTTAAACTATGTTCAGGAGAGAATAGGTAATTATTTCAACTTTTTAAAAGCTTGAAAAAGGAAACAAGGAATACTTGAAAATTTGTTTGATAAATATATTTTGTGGAATACATATTTTATGGAGATGTTATATATTTGTAAATATGACAATAAGCAGAAAGGAGATAAGAAAGAAACATGGACTTAAGACATAAAAATTAGATTTATTAGTAATTATTTTTATTTTGTGTAAATCCAATTTTTTTCCTTCCTTTGTCTGTCAGTGATTTTTTTTTTCTAAACTTTCTGACCTTTTAACTTCTTTTGTTTTGTAAATTTGAAAGAGGAAAAAAAAAAAAAAAAAACAAAGCCAAAGCCTTTTGTTGAATTCCAAGAGACTTTTTGTTGCGAGTGTTCCTTCCCATTAGTGGCGTTGAAATATTTGTGCTGCAATTAAAAGAGAAGTGGGTTTTTCTCTTCTTAATGTAGTGGAGGTTTTAATGGAGACCCACAGGAATAAGAGACGGAGATGAAGCGATGCGCCGTCTTTCCCTTGAGGAGATCCAACACCTAATTGAGAGCTAATTGGTGTAGGTGCTTCTTCCAATCTGATTAGTCTAAATACGCATCTCAACGGTCGCATTTAACGACAGTGAACAAGGAGACGATCGTCATTTCGTTATTCAACCACAAGTGACTCCAATAAACACACCAGGTGACACCCACGCACTTCTATCGGGCATTGGCTATTTGTTTTGTTGCGTTCATTTTTTTTAAACAAATGGTATATAATAAAAAAATTTCGAATTGAATTTGATATTCCCAATTACATTTCGCATTTTATTTATTATGTTTTTAATTTTGTTTTCCTAATTATAAAAATTTACAATTGATAAGTGATTGTTCTGTGTTGAGGAGCTTCTTAATTTAAAATATTATCGAATTTAGAATTATTTCATTATTAAATAAATACAAAACATACTCATATTATGAAAAATTCTAAATTTCTTTTAGAAATACCTTTGGAGATTTTTCTTTTTCTTCAGGTCCTTTAGTTTTATCTTTACTGGGTTCAATCTTTAATAATAATATTATTATTACTATAAAGAAAATTGCAATAATAATTATGGCAATATTTTTTGATATAATATGCATTGTTTATTTAAAGAAAAAAGTGATGTTTTCATCAATATTTTTATTTCAAAATAAGCTTAATTATTGTAATTATGACATAAGAAACATTATCATTACATAATAAATAGCCAACTAAAACGGCACCAATCAATAATTAAAACAAGACGCAATAAAAACAACGTACGTTTCGAAGCACCTTCTTACTGGCTTCGTTTTCAAGTTAATTAAAAAGACCCCCCCTACCTTAAAAATGTTCATCCCTTGACGGGAGTCGTTGATCAAAATGATATTCGTTGTTTTTATTGCGTCTTGTTTTAATTTATTGATTGCTGCCGTTTTAGTTGGCTATTTATTATTAATATATCGGCACGTTAAGTTTTTTATCATTACATTTTGTATCAATATTACATACAAATCCAATTGTTAATTATATGATTTTAAATAACTCATTATAAAAAAATGTAATCATAAAATTTTCTAACATATCTAGACATATGTAGACTGTATTGTTGAAGAATACTTCTTCGTTTATATAACAATGGACATTTTTTCCTTTAGATTTTAATTTAAATAAACAATTAGATCGATCAGAAACAATGTTCACAAAGCTTGTGTCCGAAAAGCAAAGCTTTATTCAGAGGAAATGAGATGGTATCCTTAAAATAGCACAGATACACTAATATTTTACAAAGTTTCTTGACAATTGAGACATTTGTCACAACCGTTGATCACTTTGTCCATCCACCATACGAAGCGTCGACCTGACATTTGCTCTGGGAACAGGTAAACATCACTTGGATTCAAATCCGGACTGTATAGCGGATGTCCCAGTGGAAACCTTGCAGTAAGTTTTGTGTTCAATGTGTGATCGGGTATTATCATGAAGAACGATCTAGCGTCGTTTGGAAGATCAGAATGTTTCTTCTTGATTTTGTTGTGCAATATCTTTAAGGTTTCAACAGGATACGAGTTATCCGAAAGCGGATCGCCATTTTGAAATGACAGCGCGCACCTCCAAATACGCGAGAAAGATCACGTGGGACTTGATTCTATCGGTTAACGTTGGTAAACTCCCACATTTAATTTCTAGTCAACTCTTTTTTCCTGAACGACCGTCGTATTTTTAGTTTGATTTTTTAAGATTAATTTAAGAACTCATTTCATAAGAATGTAAATTCTTAAGTGGATTGAATTTGAATTTTCTACTTAATTAAATAGATTTTTTTTTTTTTATTAACCACGGTTCTTCATTAACACATTTCGAAAAATGCTGAGATAAATATTGTTTTAAAAATATTGTATATATGTAGATATTTTATCAGAATCTTTAGGAGTGGGAGTGAATTAACCTTCTTATTTTGATTCTTGATATTTGAAGTCGCAACTGAATCCAATTGCTTTAGATTTTATGAGTTCGTGGCCTTTTATTTTAGTGTTTTATATTTTGATTTATTTTTTTCTTTTGAATGTATTTCTAATCAGAGTTCAACTTACTCCTTGTTTTAACTTGTAAGAATATTTTCTTTTGAGATCTAAATGGTAAGGCTCTTTCATTACTATCTGAAGAGAGACGAAGTCAACCATTTATTTTTATAAATGAACTTAAACTCAATTTGTATCCTTGATGATTAGATTTTACAAACACTGACGCCGATCTTCGTGCGAAAGAGGCTTTAAATCTAAAAATCTAATGAGGTTTTTTTTTTTAATATTTTTAGCGAAGAAAAGAAAGTTTTAATGTTCCTTGAGGTTCCATTGCACAAATTTTAATGACATCATGAAACGCACAGTTAAAAGCCTCATCACTACAGCACGGATTTACCTAAATCCACAACTAATCCCTTTGGAAGAAACGGAAGCAGCTATTAAGAAGTACATTCAAGAACTTAAAGTAGAAATAAAATATCAACCAACCTCAGAAACAAACGAATCAGATCAAGGAATCAATAAGTAGTCCTTGAAAGAACGTGAATTCTACTTTCCTTAAATCTTGTGGAATTTTTTTTCCCCTTTTGTCTTGAGTACAATTTAAATTTCGCTTATTTTGTTTCCAATGAGGCTTATTAGTCTTCGCTGGAGGGATCTTCTTGTAACTTGACATGCCTATTTGATGGATCTAACTTTATACATTTTTCGCGTGTGGATCCGTGTCGAGAAATAAGTGCGTGAATTAAAAAAACCAAACATTTTAAAAACAAAGATATTTCACTGATGCTAATATTAAGGAATTGTACAAATCAAGCTTTACCAGAAGCTTCTTACTTAATAAAAGATTTTAATGAAATAATGAATTAAATCTGCATTATTTGCTTAAATTATTAAAATCCGATTTATTTTTATTACATTAAAGCTCGTGCAGATATTAATAGGATGGAAAGGAGGATTAATTTAAGACAGCAATCGATTGAAACAATGTCTTTATTATTTCCATTCCATAATGACCCATAAAGAAAAAAAAAAAATCAATCGCTTCTGGTTTTTAAATAATCATACCAAGTTTGAAGTAGATTCATCCAACGGCTCTTACCTTAATAGGAACACACACACAGACATAGTGATTTGTTTAGCCTCACTTTAGTAGACTAAAGAAAATAAAAAAGAAAAAGAAAATAAAAGTTGCTTCCAAAATTAGAATCTTTTCTTTTCTTTTTTATTGTTTTATTTAAGAATATTGAAAAAAAAAAAGCTCTCTTTCAAAAATATAAATTGTGAATTTTATGTTGTGATTACATCGAATTTTAATTTATTCTTCTAGTTTCAATGAATTTTAAAAGTATTTTTCAATCACCACTAAAACAGTGAGAAAACATGACAAATGTAAAGGTAGTATTTGCTCCATGTGAATACTTGATCTATTTACCGTATCTTAAAAGGCAAAACCCACTCATCAGCTGAACCTAGTTCTCTTAGGACGTAGGCGCCAACTTAGAACGGATTTGTGGAAATACAACCTCCAACGGAGTGAAAAAGAGGGTGAAAACTATCTTGAAGATACCCGTATCTCGGAGACCGCTTGAGTTGGAAACACACATTTTACATGAGTGTTCTTTGTCAAAATCGAGAAGATACGAATGAATTCATTGAATTTTCCATAGTAGCATCCTAAGGCCTGAAAATGGTTGGGGGGTGGGGGGGGGGGGGGGATTATCTCTGAAACCACTTACGGGAATGAAATTCGGGAAACACTCTTGAAGGACACCCGTTCAACGGTATTTCGAAAGAAAAAAAATACCCGAAGGGTGAACGGAGAATGGGTGGGTTTTTCGAGTTAAATAAAGGTAATCATCAACGCACAGCTAAACCTAAGAACTTTAAATTTTAAGGGTGTTTCCCCTTTTCAAATATAAAATGAACTAAATTGGGATAAACATTTTATGAGGGTTTGTCAAATTGTTTCCTTAAGGGATGAGAAGAACAGAAAGGAGTGGGAAGTCTTAAATCCTCGATCTAGATGAAATTTGATATCTACGGGGTTTTCGTGTTAAAAGATACGAATAAAACATTAATTTGTAATGATCAAGTGATTTTTTTGCCAACTGGGAAAGATTCGAATTGATCTCCCCACGTCTTCCTTCTCCCCATCAGGTCTTCTTCGAAGCATCCCGTGTATTTTGTTAGTATTTCCATATACGAATACTTAGGACAAGATCACCATAGCAACAGCTAAACAAGTGTCTTCGTGTAAATTGAATTAGATAACGAACCAAGAAAGCAGCAGCGGATTGAATTCACTGAGTGACAAAGAAATAAGAAGTTACTAAAAGAACTTAGTCTACTTTCTTTAAAATAAAATACTTTCTTTCTGAAATTTTATTATATTATTATTTTTATTAATATGCAAATGACAAAAAGCCTCTGTTAGCTTTTCTAATATTTAATGAACAAAAAAATTAATATTTTAGTTTTCCTGAAACAAATTAATTTCCTGAATAAAATCAGCCTTAAATTGTTTGAAATCAATTAATTTTAATCCATATTAAATTAATGGATTAGCTAAGATCCACTATTTAAGATATCGCTAGAAATCCATTAGATTCTAATTTTGTTTTTATTTTTTTATGAATTTGTATATAATATCTCT
>JAFIDM010002131.1:108748040-108758864 GCA_023159025.1 Thereuonema tuberculata
TTCTAATTTTGTTTTTATTTTTTTATGAATTTGTATATAATATCTCTATAAGATCTCGTAAAAGATTTCAGATACAAATGAGATCATCCTTAAATAAACAGATCAAGAACATTCCTCTACTGATCAGTTGTTGGAAGGGACAGACACACAGACAGACTTGATTGTTTTGATTCCAAATGAGTTTCCTCTTTAACAATTGTTAACAATGGTTTATGAGGAAAAGTTCTGGAAACGAAGAAGTCCAAAGTGTTTTGGAAATAGTTGCTTTTGAAACGTTCTTCTGATTCGATATCAATCAGCTTCTGTGAATTCTTATTTTTAACTTTTAATACCAATTATTGAAATTTAATTCAGGAAGAAAGGGATTTAGGATAAAAACAGATCTAGAAAGAATTAGATTTACCTAAAAAGACGGTTTGTAATCGATCCAAAACACTATTATCCAGTATATTCCAGAACTGTTCTTTTTATTGTTTTAGTTCTTCTCTCGTCAATTAAAAAAAAAGTAAAACAGAAGGGATTTTTTGAATCGAATCAGAAGGAGTTATTCTCTATCAATTCCTGCTGTTTTTTGGCTAAAACGATATCCAAAAGACTTAAGATTTTTTCTTTCCATTCAGCTAACGGCATTTCTTGATTCCACGTGTTAATCTCTAACGTCTGAGAATGTTTTTAATTTTTCCTTTTTACATTTGATTTTAGTTGTTTCATTTGTTGACCTTTTTTTTAACCCAAAATGAATTATTTTCTAAATGTCTCCGTTTTCTAAGTTGTTATTTGAGGTTGATTTCTGTGTCTCCATCCCATAAGAACTGATCCACGTAAATTGAGAGGATTTCACTTTTCTATTGGAAATGTTTTCCAGAAGGATCGAGAATTATCCTACATATGCCTTGGAATCCATTGTTGAGAATCCAATCTTATTTCTATTAATATCTTATTGTTTTAAACAATTAATTCAGTTAACTAAGTCATTAATTTGTGTAATTTGCTAAGATTAAAACTTAAATAAATTATATGGATTTAATTAATTTTCTTTTAGAAAATATTTACTTTTTTTATTGAGTAGACATTAAAATTTGAAAAGAAATGTTTCGGTTTTTTTTTTTACGACTTTAGAAAAAACAAAATTAAACATAATTCGATTTGTGTTAATCCCCCAAAAATTAATTAAGCACTGTTTTTCAAAAGCTCCTCAAAATAGTGTAAAAATTTAAAAAGTTTAAAGACCTTTCAATCCACCTGTTTTTCAATTTCAATTAATTAATCCTCACGAGTTTTTTATGTAATGTTTAATCAGATGATTGGATAATCCTATGTTAATCGAGGGCATAGAAGAATATAATATAATTCTATTCCTTTCAAGTTTAAAATATTCCTTTTAAAGTTAGTTACAAAACAATTCTGCAGAAATTTTAAATAAATTCTTCATTTAACTTCTTTTCTCTTATTATGGAAATTCTTTGTTATTTTTACTTTCTTTCTTTCTTTCTTTATAACTTTCATTATTTTGTCCTGCTGAATAATGTTTCTTCTTTCCTTCCTTTATCCTCCGGAGACAACGAAGGACGATGAACAGAAGGTGGGAAATGATCTCTATGGCAGTGACTTCCTTCCCGTGTCTCAATCAGTTTTTATAACCAACCAACTACAAGCGTTTGAAAGAAAGGAGTTTAGGCTTAAGACTCGATTGTGTCACTTCAAAATAAAGAAAAAAAGTGCCCAAATAAAAAGCAAATGAATATTTTAAATTCGTATTTGATTCGTAAGAATCTAAAATGAGGTGACATAATTAACATAATCTATTTTTTTCAATTTTTTTTTTTACACATATATTTAAACATATATTAGAGTGCCAGCGAAATATATGGAGAAAATGAAACACCATATTTCTTAAACGACAACCCCAATCGGTACCATTCGGGTTAAAAATCAAAAGCTAAAATTGTTTTTCATTTAAGTTAATATTAAGAGGTCGCTCAAGCACAAATCAATTTCTCTATATATGCAACATATGTTCTCGCTGCAGCAGCACAATCCATGGGACACAACCCTGAAGAAATTGCCCTAAACAAGAAAACAAGAAGGCTCGGAGGCAGCACAGAGAATCTATTGCAAAAGAGATAAGAAGCTCTTTCACATCTGATACTCCGCTTACCATCCATTGGAATGGAAAGACGTTACCGGCACTCACATCAAAAGAGACCGTTGACCGACTAGCTATTCTGGTATCTGGAGAAGTTGTAATGAAACTTTTCGGTGTCCCACAAATTGAAAAAGGAACTGGAGAAACACAGGCAAGTGCGGTATATAAGTTAATTCAAGAATGGGATCTGGCTGAACGGGTGCAGATGATACGACCTATAGCAACACAGGACTCAAAGTAGGAGCATGTTTACTGCTGTAACAGAAGCTCAACAAAGACCTTCTGAGTTTGGCTTGCAAGCATCACATACATGAGCTTATTGTCACAAAGGTATTCGATCTGCTATTGGAAGCTTCCAATGGGCCAAACATTACACTTTTCCAAAGATTTTGTGACTCCTGGAAATTGCTTAACAAAGAATAGTACGAGAGTGGCATAAAGGAAGAGTCCATTCCTTCCGAATTGCGACCAATGAAAGAATATCTGACAAGTTTCATCCGTTGTCAATTATCCAATTTTCATCCTCGAGATGACTACAAAGAGCTACTACAACTAGCTATGGTTTTCCTAGAAGATGATCCCGCAGTAGGATTCTGGATTAATGCGGAAAGAGCTTTCCACGGGGCTAAGTGGATGGCAAAGATAATAATTTGCCTGAAGATTTACTTGTTTCGTACTCAGTTCAAACTGTCTGCTCGTAACCTACTTGAACTACGGAATCTTCGTGATCAGACTGTATTTGAAGGCATGGTACAGATGCCCATCTGCTGCATCAGCTCCACGGAAGGACTTGCAACTGATGAAAGATTTTCAGGATTATAAGAAGGTCAACAAATCCGTTCCTGAAACTGCAATGAAGAGTTTTTCTTCACACTTATGGTTCATAAGTGAAACGCTTATTGCCCTGGCCTTTTTCGATTCTGACATTACAAGAGAAAGAAAGATAGCAATGCTGGCAGCTCTAGATAAGGTTCCTCCTATCGATCCTCCTCCTCAGCGTATCCATCTAGCAGAACATCTTGTTAAGGAAAAGGAGCTTTCTGACTTTGTGTCAATAAACACGAGGAGGCTCTTCGTTGCTCTGGATATTTTGCAGGACTTCCTCAAAGAGGACCCCGACACATGGCACTCAAATGACGATTTCATCGTAGCCAAAATTAAAATTGAGCAGCTGAAAGTAGTGAATGATGCAGCAGAGCGTGGCGTCGTGTTGATGCAGTCTTTCAATGCAGTGCTTACAAATCAAGAAGACCAGAAGCAGTTCTTACTTCAAGTCGTGGAGAAACATCGCCGAAATCGAGCAAATCCACCATTATGAAGGGATTTCAGAAATTATGATAGACGTTTATTCTCATTTTATTGTTCCTGTCATTTATTAGAAGTTTGTTACCAGTTAATATATTGTACTAATACCGTGCAATAAACCACTACTAATAGCATTCATTAAGTTTAAAGTGAATTTGCTTATTAGGCGTTTTCTACATAATGTTCAATAGCGATGAGCGACCAGTAAATATTCACAGAATGCTTTCAAACTTTCAGGGGTTTAGTTTTATGATAAAACGAACAAAATGAGGGGGTGTCGTCATTAAATTGAGCAACTTCAATTTTGAGTGGCACCCTAATATATATATATATATAAATTTAAAGGAGGAAATTACTTTGTTTGTACACTCCTAGAGCCTTTGACCGATCTGGATCAAACTTTGTAGAATTACTCTTTAAAATCCTGCAAAAAATAGACCACAATTGGAATATAACTTTAATTTATAACTATCAAGTGACCAACTGGAAAATTTTCAAAGTGATCACACAACTACAATTTTATCAGGACGACTCTTTTTTCTAACGCGCGCTTAGCACGAATATTTTTGCTAGTTATTAACTAATACATAATTTATGTACAGTTCCATAAATTTACAAATTGAAGATTTTAATACAAAAGATCCAGGAAATGAAAAGAGAACACAAGCGAAGAATATTCAAATCATTATTGAAAAGACAGAATAGATTTTTTGGAAAGAAAAGGATAAGAAAGCCTTGATGCCTTAATTGCTCTCAGTTGGTGGATTCTGTTGGAATAGAAAGTTCCTTCTCGAAAGAACTGAAAAGTAATCCTCAATAGACTGAAAACAGATGTTGATTAGTAGGTCTCTGATAGAATTTATTTCATTTTTTACAATTTACTTAAAGTAAGTTAATAAACAAAGTTAATTCATACCTGGACCATTTAAAAAAAAAAAATGTGAAATCAGCGCTGCTAGTATTAAAAAATGGAATCTCCATTGGAAAGAATTGTAAGAGATCTTATCAGAAAGAATTGAAACAAAGAAAACATGTTTCACCTCTCAGAGAACAAAAGTGTTTTTCTCGGAAACAAAAATAATTTCACGGAAGTAAATTCTTCAATTCTGGAGACATTTCTAAATTTATCATTCTAAAATTCCCTTATTTCTGTCTGTCATGTCTATGAAAACGTTCTTATAGTTTTAGCTTTAATAATATCTCCTTCATCTACATTGGACAGATTAAAAACGATTACAATATAACGACTACAAATTGTAATCCGCGTCGGATTGTTTTAAATGATTTTAGCATTTCATCATACGAAGGTTTTTTTTTTTTTTTGATTTATTCATCGTGATCATTTCCATTTTCATCATCTTCATCTTCAATGAATGTTTTAAAATGTAATTTTCAATGGAAATATCTTTCTAATGACTGAAAAGCTATTTAGAATATATATATTGTAACGGTACCAGGGGTCGATTAGTATTTCGGGTGTTGTTTGGTTAGTTGTTGGGCGCCAACCGATAGTCCGTTCGGTAAAAATCCTTCTCTACCCCCTCCAAGGTCGCTACACGCCGGGTTAACTAGCTTCAGTCCATTCGAGGTATGGGGGAGCCACACTTCACGTTCCCTGGTAAGAGGCAAAACACATTCACAGCGCAGGTTTAACTCAACAATTTTATTTGTCACTATAAAATAATATATCACTTGATTTGAAGGTAACAATTACCGACGAAGCTATGGCTTATAACTTTCTAAGTCGCGAGGTTAAATCCCCAACGCACTGAATAACTAAAAACTCGCACTGCTAAAACTAAACTTAATTGAATTTTCCTTTAATGGGTAGTGTTGCACTAAAGGAATTGCGTAGCACTGATAAATTGCGTAGCACTGAACAAACTGAGTAACACTGAATAAATTGCGTAGCACTGATAAATTGCGTAGCACTGAATAAACTGAGTAACACTGAATAAATTACGTAGCACTTACTTTGTTAATAACACTGAATTTGCAAAGTTTGCTTTTGCAAATTGGTTGCGATAATTTCACTCACAAATATTCAATGGGAATTTTAGGCTATCCACGGTGCCTGTCTAGCTAAAATAACTTAGTTTAACACACCCTATTCTGACAAAGCGTATTGGCATGACTTCGGCTGCCGAGAACAGAGATGCGGCTGCAAGCTATCGCAAAACGGAGATCGATGAGTAAAATGCATTGTATCCGCAGGTCAACGAAGCAAGAGCATTGTATCCACAGTTCGGCGAAGCAAGAGAGCGCTCTCCCTGGAACATGCGGTTAAATAACCTCGACCGTGCCGCCAGTGTGACGTCAGAATTCCACCGTCCACTGAGGCAACAGAACAGCTTATCTGCCCAAATAAGGGAGATTACATCATGATTACATCATGTGAGGTGATAATGATAATTATCCAATGGAAAGACAATGCATTTAACAATTCCAAATATGGAATGATGATCTCATGGAAATTCTGAGAACAGAAATTCCCAAACTAAAAACTAAATTCAGCTAATTTGAAGCAAAGAGAAAATTAAATTTAAATTCCTTAACTAAATCTAACTTAAGCTAAGTTAAGATTATTCAATTGCCTAAAATACTTAAATTCCTAACATTAAATCCTAATATAAGCTAATTTAAAGATTTCACTCCTAAAATCCTAAGCTAAGCTAAATTAAAGATTTCACTCCTAAAATCCTAAGCTAGGCTAAATTAAAATTTGAATAAAAATAAAAAAAAAATAAAAAAATAAAATAACTGACAATAGCTAAAACTGTGACTAACGAAGTCTTTCGCCACTAGCCTTTACAAAACAATTATTTTGAAATTATTTTTCTTAACTGACATCTCTTTTATCTTCACAATAATAATAATATTAAATTCTATTATTTTAAATTACAATAAATCGACATATGAGTATTGTCACAATATATATATATACAGTCGAACCTCTATTTAATGAACCTCTATTTTGCGAACTTTTCTTTGGAATCAAGAACATTTTGCTAATTTCTTCGTAAAATAACCTCCAAATAGCGAAGTGCATTTTCTATTTAACGAACTTTTTCGTGGTATCTATTTTTTTTCTCCTTGAAATGTTTTTATTATCAATATTCCCTTAGAGAAAATGAAAGAAATGTGGATACAGCTGAGGGAAAAAGAAGAAATTAACGATGATGTGCTGATTGATGATTATCTTTCACTTGATTTTGAAGTTGAGACCTCGGAAACACTAACTGAATCGGATATTTTGGACAGTGTAAAAAATAAAAACGATACAGCTTTGAATTGCAATGAAGATGATGAAAATGGAAATGATCATGATGCAGAAATAAAAAAAAAACCTTCGTATGATGAAACGCTAAAATCATTTGAAACAATCCGATGCCGATTACAATTTGAAGAAAATACTGAAGGGGTTTTTGGTGCATTGCAAAGATGCGAGAACACTTTTTCAAAAAAAAAACTCAAACAAAATTAACAGACTTTATTAGTAAAATTTAAGTACGCATGTGGTAATGTATGCTTTATGTCATTAAAATTATTACTTTTTTTAATAACATTGAATAATAAAAGGCGAATCTCTATTTAACGAATTTTCCATATAACGAACTTTTCTTCGGGATTTAGCGACTTCGTTAAATAGAGGTCCGACTGTATATACAGTCGGACCTCTATTTAACGAAGTCACTAAATCCCGAAAAAAAGTTCGTTATATGGAAAATTCGTTAAATAGAGATTCACTACATAAAACAGATTTAAAATACATAAACAATAAATACTATTAAAAAAGTAATAATTTTAATGACATAAAGCATACATTTCCATTTGCGTACTTAAATTTTACTAAAAAAGTCTGTTAATTTTGTCTGGGTTTTTTTTTTTTTTTTTGAAAAAATATTTTCGCTCATAGTAGGTCTGTTTTTATTTGTTTGTTTGTTTGTTTGTTTTTATTTTTTACACTGTTCCAAATATCCGATTCAGTTAGTGTTTCCGAGGTCTCAATTTCAAAATCAAGTGAAAGATAATCATCAATCAGCACATCATCGTTACTTTCTTTTTTTCTCTCAGCTGTATCCTCGAAAAAGTTCGTTAAACAGAAAATGCACTTCGCTATTTGGAGGTTATTTTACGAAGAAATTAGCAAAATGTTCTTGGTTCTAAAGAAAAGTCCGCAAAATAGAGAAATTCGCAAAATAGAGGTTCATTAAATAGAGGTCCAACTGTATATAACACACGTGGGCAAGTGCTCTTCATTGGATTAAGTGCGGCTCCCAACATCTCTTGATAAAAATATAGAATTTAAAAAAAGAAAAAAAAAAATAAATTTTGAACTAATGATTTTTGTTTTCTGTCTCATTTTTTATTTTCTTATATATGTAGAATTAAGCAAGTAAACGAGGCACAACGCTATAAGAAAGGTTTCGCACCCTGATTTGTCATCGGGAAGAGACTGGGATGGACCATTTCGTCCTTATTAGGACTCATCAGCCAGTCAAACTCCACCGAATGACAAACCCAGTCTCTTCCCGATGGTCCGTCCCAGTCCGTCCCAGTCCATCCCAGAAATGGTCCATCCCAGTCTCTTCCCGATGACAAATCAGGGTGCGAATCCTTATAGCGTTGTGCCTCGTTTACTTGCTTAATTCTTTGAATCATTGGGCACGTTAAATTTCTTTTCATCTTATATATGTACTTGTAAACTTTATAGCAATTAAGATTTGTGTCGAAAAATTTGAATTGTGAATTTAATACTATGGAACGTGACTATGATCTCTTTGTATATATCAAAATCCAGAATGTGGCTCTCGTTGACCTCATGTATGCCCATACTGGTATATATATTTAAGATTTTATATATATGGGTAGTTCTACAAGAATAGGGTAACTTGATGAGGCCTAGCCATAACTAATCTAAAAACTGACATTGTAAGTTATTTATCATTAAATTAAAAAGATAACTGTCCTTTCTTTTTGATTATATAAGTTAAAAATAGTTTCTTATAAAATAATATTGTTAAAATCTCCACTTTTTACGTAAAACGTCAGTTCCCTGGAGTGTGGCCACTACAAAAATCAGGACATCGAGGTTTATATTTTCGAAATTATCTAAAATAACTTACTTTATAATCTTTAAATAAGTTATTAGATACTTTTAAAATATTACTAAATGAAATGATTAGTAAAAATAAGTAAAAAACATTCCTAAATCTTTACTTAAACCCGCGTGCTAAGTTTCGCTCGTCAGTGCCCTGGCGTTATTGAAATTCGAAAAATTGGTTTATTTAATAGCACTTCAAAGTTGATACCAATCTGCTTTTAAACATTACCCGTGAAATTAACTACAGCAACTGCTTGCTACAGGGTAGCCCTTTTGGAATCAGTGAGAGAGGCGTGGTTGTGGCGTGAACGCGTGTCCGAGCCAGTCAAATTGTCAGTCCACTGGCAAGTAATTTCACGGTTATTTACAACTAATTTTTTTAAATATTTTTATGCCTAAAAGATTATCGTAAAATGTTCTAATGTGACAAGCAATAAAGTTGATATCTGTAATCGTTTGAAAGATATATTTATTTTTCACTGAATTCGCGTCAGTGAATTCCCCCTGGCGTCAGTCCACTGCCTAGAAAGGCGACAAGGGACTGACGGCTATCAAAATAATGAAAAAATAAGTAGATACAATTGGTTAAAAATCTTTCAAATCAATAAATTGAATAATAATTTTGGTCTAAGATTGGAAAACTATGTAAAATACAAAATATTCAGTCAAATTAATTGGGAAAATTACAATTCTGCAACACTAAAAAGTGTTAAAAAGCTTAAAACTTTATTAATCACTGACGTGATTGATGAGAATGTTACTCTACATTTTTAACTTTTAACTTTTGTTAAATTTCTTTTGTATTAGGTAATTAACAAAGTTAATTAATCTACAGTTAATAATTATAAATTAATCAGGGGCGTATATAAGGCCCCCCCCCCCCCGAAATAATGAAGGTATGTCCTCCCAACGTTTTTTTTTTTTTGGTTGAACAGATAGGTTTCCATGGGGTGTTTACTTAAAATTACTAACTTAACCTTACATTAATCTTGCCCCCCCCCCCAAAAAATATTCTATATTCGCCACTGGCACCTATAGTACAGGTATTCTTTATTTTTTGGTAACATAAATTTCCATTATATCAAAGCTTGCAGTTATTCATGCAGTTATTATTATTATTATTATTATTACTACTGACAATCTAATTCTATTTTTAATCTTTTAGTACAAGTGCGAATGCCAATGTTCTTAATTATTTGTAATTGTTCTGACGAACTTCACGGGATTGTTTTTAAACTTTTTTTTTTAAATATGTAAGAGACAAAGTTATTTTATGTACCAAAAATTACTGATTATGATGTTGTTTTAATGAATTTCAGGATTTTAATGATTTTAATGATTTTAAAGCATTTCTATTTTCAATAAAACGTATTTTTTCGTCAGTCCCCTGGAGGCAATTTTCAGAAAAACTGAAATAACTTCGAAAATACTGAATAAAGTGACTGTTCCTTTCTGGAACAGTACATTGATTATATTTCCCATCTACTCTATGTTAAAACACATTATTTAAAATAAATAAAGTATTGGCACGTTTTTCTCCAAAAAGTTACCCAATTCTTGTAGAACTACCCATATATATATTTAAGATTTCAATCAGTCATTTGCAAAGATTTCAATCAGTCATTTGCAATTTAGAAATTTAGAAAGTATAGAATATAAAAATAAAATTAATTTATATTGCTAAACATTTAAAGCCGGACAGTAATGTGGGATTTGAAAACGCTAATATCAAAAAACAAATCACTGTTTCTATGGAGACACGGCCAAATTACCTCCAGTCTTCAGCGGCAAAATTTAGAAAAATTTAGGAAATAAAAACGCAATATATCAAGGTAGACTTTGCTCTTTTTAAAATTAAAAACTACATACAAACTACCTAAAATTTAAAAATTAAAAATTAAATTACCTAACTCTAAAAGCAAAAATATGAAATAAAAACGAAGCAATAAAGACGCCAGTTTTCTTTATTACTTATTGAATTTTATATGTTTAATTTAAAATTAAAATTAAAAAGAGCAAAATCTGTAGTACTGAGTTAAAGTTATGTAATAAAATAAATAAATAAATACCTTAATAAGTAGCCATGAAACATAAACTTCAAAATTAGGCATATATCGAATAGGCGAAACTCAAAGCAAAGATTACAATCAATCATTTGCAATTTAGAAAGTATAGAATATAAGTTGTAGTTTTAATTTTAAAAAGAGCAAAGTCTTGGTATAATGCGTTTTTGTTTTCTAAATTATTTCTAAATTTTGCCGCTGGAGAC
>JAFIDM010002131.1:108758964-108774386 GCA_023159025.1 Thereuonema tuberculata
TATATATATATATATATATATATATATATATATATATATATATAATACTATCTGCTTAATGATGAAATAAGAAGTAAATTGATACAAGAAAACTGTATTGATTTTGATACATAATTAGAAGAAGTCAATTCCTTAAAAAGCAATAGTACCGGTCATTCGAAAAACTTTAAGTTCAGATACGTTTTACTTTGATAAGTATTCGATTAACAGATAATAAGAAGAATGTTGCTTCTCCTTCTTTTGATTAAGGTCAGTTGATCCGTGAAAGACAATCTCACTAATAAGAAAGTTTGGAAAAAGTTGAGCCAGTGGTTGAGAGTAAATTAATATCTCTTTTATAAATTAATAATTGTCTCGATACTAAAATTATAAGTGCAATGAGAGAACGTTATCTACTTTATTCTGTTGCTGCAACAGATCCTTGAGATAATCCCTTGGAAAGCAACCAGTACCTTTTGTTTTTGATGGATTATTTTCTATCGATTCTAATAATTGATTAACAAATGAACTAACTTCATTCATTAAAGGATTTCTTATTTTTGGGAATGAATAATTTAAAAAGCATTAGAATTCATTTATTTTTAAACTTATTAGTTACTTTAATAGGACCGAGTCTTTAATAGAAAAAGACAAAAGAAAAAAAAACCCAGTCCTTTTCTGTTTGTGGGGGTGGGGGTGTCTGTGAAGGGTGAAAAGGAAATTGGTTTGGTCCAGTTGTCATTTAGGCCTTATGAAGAAAGAAGGAAAAAAGACGGACAAAGAGAAGAAATTAAAAAGAAGGAAAAGAAGGAAAAAGTGATGATTTGGAAAGAGAAGAAGAAAAACGTACAATGGACGGAAATGAAAACTAAGTTTCATTGATTCAACGCTATTATTATTTCCACTTGAGTTAAAACATCAGCAAAGTTATTTCTCTGATCCAACGAAGTTTTCAAATGAACTTCAAAGTACAACCCCTCCCTCCCTCCCCCAGGGGAAGAATTGTTTTACTTAAACCTTTCCATTGGGAATCTTTTCTTTGTCAAGGGCAAATAGGAACAAAAATTTCCGCATTTGAAGAAAAACAATGGATTTCACTCCAATAATTGACCTGTTTATATTAATATAAACTAATATATATATATATATATATATGCTTCCTAATATATGCCTCCAATTGAAATGAATCCAGTATTTCGGATTTCCTTATTTTATTTTTTTCCACAAGTCTGTTTTCGTGAATTTCTACTGCTTTTATTAGAAAAAAAAACGATAATTGGAAGAAAAACAGTTTTATGCCAGGCGCACACGATACAACTTTAGTTGTACAACTAGTGTCAAATGAAGATTGGATGCGACAGTCACAGGCGCACACGATACGACACTGAATGCGCCACTGTACGGATAACCAACGAAGCACAGCACTTATTTGAAATATTGTTTTAATATTATTAGCCTGTATGGAGTCGCAGTTGATGGCAATAATGCGATACAAGATTAAAGAATGACCAACAGCCAATACCAATCCATCTTTCCCTGGCAGCAATGATGGTGCCGACGTTAATTTTTCACTATGAGCGAGCGGCTATCCCATAGTTCCATGCGAATACGCTTTTGCTGTGCAAAATTCGAAAAAAACCGAGGTTTTACAAACGCTCTGATACATTCTGCTGCATTAAAATACTGCATTTACGTATAAACTTTATTTATGCGTGAAAGAAACTTGCAATACTCTGATATTTATTATGTACTTGCTCTCCACCGATTTGAAGCGGGAGAAATCTGTTTATTTTAATACTTTAACGTGTGTTAAAATATAGTCTTTTAAAAGTTTAAAAAACACACAATCAAATTAAAATTCTAAAATACATTACATATCTCCGGGATATTTCGGGTTCTTTTGCAGCTAACCCATTCTCAACCTAATATCTTTACTAACAACATGTCTTTTTATCTAAATTATTAGTTATTTTTAACCAATCAAAATTCAACACTTTTATTTCTTCCTCTAATGGGAGTAATCATTCATGTTTGGGGATGTGAAATGGTACTTCCTTTGGGGAATCGTTATCACTGAGTTATATTAATCTTGTTTTGGACTAATTTTTGAATGTTATCAATGTTTTTTCGGAAATTGTTATTATCACAATATTTTGTGAGATTCGAGTCTGAAAGTCACGTATTACATGGTTTTAAAGCGTGAATGTAATATGATTCATAAATTTCTCTTTTTGTTTTGTTTTTTTCTTTTTTCAAAATAGGAAAGTCCTCAAATGTGACACAATGACCAGTATCATATACATGTTTACTAATTAAAGATGCCGTTTTATTTCCCGTTTTTATTGCACTCTTATGGTTGCCAAATCTCTCACTAAGTTTATTACCTGAATTTCCTATATAAAAACACGATTGATTATCACATTTCAATAAATAAACACAGCCTTTTTCGTCTTCTGATTTTTTTGTTTTGAATTGAAATAAGGTTTAGGAAACTGAAATTTGTTGTCTAATGAATAACCGATTTGTATATCTGTATTCTTAAATATCTCATTATACATTGCAAAGGTTTCGGGATGATATGGATAACTGGCATAAATAGTTTTATTATTATCAATTTTCTCCAATCTATTATAAATTTTCTTCAATGTGTTTTTAATGACATTTTTTATAAAAACAATTGGATAACCGTTATCTATAAATTGTTTTTCAATCATATCTATGTGTTCGTAAAAAAGTATTTCTGTTTAGACGCCATGTTTTCCCATGGTCATGACGTCACGACTAACGTGTTCCAACGCTGCACTGTGATTGGGTAATTTCCATCCAACTTTCGGAGTTGCACCGACATCAAAAACCTCCCGTTTCCAACTTTTGTTGGATGCGACTTCGGTAATAAATGTGCTCAAAGGCCATCAAATTGGTTATTTTTCAAACAACTTTCACTTACTTAATATTCGGTGATAATTCCAAAGTGTCTTTTGTTGAAAAACATCCAACTAATTTCCAACCATGTTTCGGAATAAGGAAATGAAAAAAATTTATAATAAAAACTTCTTCATTATAATAACAGATAAGTTATTGCTTCCAATAAATTGTAAGTAAGTAAAATTTACAAAAACTCTTTTTATTAACAAAAGAAATCCACTAAAATAAAAGGGTTTTACGTGTTGTCATATCTTTTCGATGATGACTGTAAGGCCCAACATGTGGCTCATGGTTTTACCTTAGGACTGCCTTTCTGATTCGTTTTTATCGAGGGGACGGGCTAGGGCTGATGAACCAGATGCATGGTGAAACGGCTGTTCCCTAGTTCCCCTCATAAAAATGAATCAGAAAAGGCAATTGTTTTGTATATTCTTGTGTTGGGCCTTACAGTCATCATCGAAAAGAAATCCACCTTGGCTATATTTCTTTTCGCTAAGATGTAAAAGAAGGTCGCTGAGACTTTCGAAATACAGCCAAGGTGGATTTCTTTTGTTAATAAAAAGAGCTTTTATAAGTTTTACTATATTATTTGGTGTATTTTGTTTATTGATTAAAATTATAAGTTATTCAATGTTAGGTACGTATAATAGAAATTAAAGTGAATAATCAATTTATTCTCCATTTTTCAATTAATTTTGGCGATTAATGTAATAGCAATAATGTGGAAGTAATTACAATATGGTACTTTCATTTTGTTTTATTTCACGCATGTTAATGATATGAATGTTTTGTTTCTGATATCATGTGTAAAAGCGTTGTAATGTGATTTTAACGGAATCACTCACTAGTTGGCGCTGGTTGAGGTTAGTTGGTTTTTTGCTATGTAAACTGATCTGATGTTGGGCTGAAGTAAGAGGCACTCGAATATAATGTTTTTCATTTCTGATGTTTGCCACGAATTTGGCAATGTGATTTGCACTTGTCCGATAGCGGGAGAATAGATGTACGATCCATCCATTTTCATCAACGGCTTGGGATACAAATTGAAGTAGGCTTCGGCAGATATATATAGGCCTATCTGGGAATCTCGGTAAGCCGGCTAAAGCAACAAGTCCTATCTGATGACAACATCAAATTGGAGTTATACAATTTGGGCGGATAATTGTATACTGGAGAGAGCATTACAGGAAATACCGTCAAGCGTCCCGAACACCTTTTCTCTTGGTCGAATACTGAAAGTTGAATCGACGGACATGGAGATGGTTCGAACGCCGTTTGTCTTACGTTGTCAAGGGATGAAATTTCTATTATCATCTTAGAACTTCAAAGACAAGGTAGGAAGATTTAAGTTATTTTTCACGACGGATTATCAACGAGTGAAGAACCGGCATTTTGAGTATTCTAAAGGGACAATTTGTAAAGTCGAATAAGATATATTCGAATCATTGTGTTAATAGTAATATGTCATATGTTTTAACGTTAAAGCTAATGTAATCACTGTGGATTAGTGATTATTTAATGGATTTATTTTAAGAGGGCTTTAGACAAGATACAAAGTTAATTATTGTTATTATTTCACAGAGTTCAATATAATGAAATAAGTAATTTGATGTTATACAAATGTATGTCAATTAATTTATTTCTGAGTTTAAGATTTACATTGAAATCTTAATTTAAAGATTGTTTCTCGGTGTTTAGTTGAATAATAATTAAACTCAGTGTTATTATGAATATTTAGTTTAAAGAACTCATACTCAGATGAAAGACTAAGTATAGAATTAATTCCAGATTTTTATTCTGATAAGTTCAATCGAACATATGTTGTATCTGATTTTAAAACATGCATTATAGATACTTTATGTTTTCAATTATTTAATTGAATATAGCATTACTTGAGCGAATAGAATTTGATATATGAAATTGATTTTAATGCTTATTTGAATTTAAAGTTAATGAATTCTTGCAATAACTATTAGTTAATCATTTCTCCATTTAGAGTTGTGTAATGATTACTAGTGTTAGACCAGTATCTTGTTAAATAAATTATGTCTAGTATTTTGCTGTCAGAATGTTTCTTTTGTGAATATCAAGGTTAAACATTTACTCACTCTGCGATCATATTCATCTAGATTTCTATTATGGTTAATTACTTTAAACATTGACCGTGCTCCAGCAATCGATCATTTATTAGTTAATATAATCATAGTAGTTATCACAAATAAGCATTAATTAAATTCGATTTATAATTATCTCCTCAACCAATTGATCAAAAGCCATCGAGGAATTTCAAACCCCCCCCCCCCCCAAAAAAAAAAGTGTTCATTATTTGCAGAATCAGTCAACGTTACAAAACAGATGGCCACTGTTGAAAGTAATTTTGTAACAGCCTCTTAATAGGATTAGTTGGCAAGGACTCATGTTTCCTCGTATATCACGTGACTGCCGGTTGACCCATGTAGATAACAATGAAAATGTGAGCATTCTCAATACTATACCTAACATTTCCCACTTTATTTGTATTTCTGTGTCTTATGGAGGAGATAGGACCAGAAAAAATCAACTTTTTTTTCTAATGATAGATATCGTATAAAGGAAATAGTATTCATCAGTTTACCCGAAATCCTATAGAATTTTAAAGTAACTTCTATAAACTATACAAAGCGCAGAATAGATTTGGGCTCAGATTAGATTTAGCATCAAAAAAAAAAAAAAAAACTTCACAAATAGAATATTAAAAATAAGAATAAGAATAAGGTAGCGGGGATTTTTTTATCTGATATTCATTAAATTGTTTGGTATTTTTTTTTGTTTTTTTTTGAAAATGGAATCCATTAAAACTTGTTTCCTCTTCCGTGATTTATAAAAGTCAGCGAAGAGTCTTCGAAGGTCAGAGGATCTTGAGTCGTTCTTGTGTTTGACAATAATCGAGAGAAAACTTCCCTTTCAACCACCAATAGATTGTACTGCGGAAGCTTTTATTATGATTTAACTTCATTTGTGAATTTTAAATCGATTATTAAGAGTGCTTCAAAACAAGGCTTTCAAAAAATAAAAATTCGTTCGTAGTTGGTTTGTCTGAAGTATTTTGAGAAGCACATGAATGATTCCTTGTTATTTAGAAGCGAGGATTTCTTTATTTTGTAACAGAAAACGATATTTTGTAACAGAAAACGAAATGATAGTAAATTATATTCATTCTTTAAGATTCAAATCACAATTAGAATTCGAAAGTAATTACTGATGGAGTAATCATTCCAGGTATCCCCGCGACATCTATCATCGAAAAATGAACTATTGTAACAACAAATGAATGTAAAAAACACTGAGATATTGTTTAACACTGTAATATCACATATCAAGAATTATTTTAATGATCAACTTACTGTCCGTTTCGAAAAGCGAGAACCACGACAACACAGACGATTCTACCCCGCAAAGGGGTGATACGTTGAGATGGCACTTTCATAAGTTTTTCTTTTAGTACCTGCTATTTTTGCAATAGTATTTATTCTTTCCATAATTCTTTCCCAAAAAGCGCAAATAGAACGCAGCTATTAGTAAACTAACACTGATAGAAAGTAAATATCCTCTCTTTATTTCTCTTCATCCCTATTTTCATGAAATCCAAGGAGACCTGACGCATGCGCAAAAGCGTTGAAGGCTCTCGTAAACGAAAACGAACAGTAACTTATATTGTTTATATTTTGAATAAGTTTTTATGCAAAACTTTCTTTGGTGGCAACAATGTAAGAAGCCAAAACATGTTCGTTGAGAAAGGTTTTTTTTTTTTTTCTCTCTCATCTCTCTCTTAAACAAAAGGTTTTCTTTTTGGTTTCATTCTCCCAAAAATTCTTAAGCTTGTAGCATCTTCTTACTTTGAATGGAATTCCACAAGAGTTTATTATTCACACAAAGATTCTTTCTTTTTTCACAAAGAAATTTCATTTCATTAACGGAATCGTTTTTGTTTCTTTTTTTTTTATCCACTTAACAAAAACAAAAAAGATGAAAAAGTCGTAATAACGATTACTTTTAAATTCTTTCTTTCTGTCAGCTTTTTTTTTTTTTTTTTGTAGAAATTCCTATAAAAGTTATGAAGTAAGAAAATAAAGATGACCTTGTTTTACATGAAGTGAGTCTTACATTTTTCTTCTCTGTTTGTAAAGGTTTTTCAATGGATTTCATTAACATTTAAGCAGGTTTTTCAAATCCAACGTAAAACAGACCTTCTAATTTGGTCTCCATTTCTCCCTTCCGACAAAAGTAGATTCTCCTCTAAAAAGTAGACAAAAAAAGAAGAAACATTTAAGTGATCCACTAATACCCCCTGCTTTGATAAAATTAATCGGATTTAAGCGTCAATAAATAAAAAGTTCAGTCTTTTTAAGAAAGTGAAACATTTAAATGTTGTTGTTGTTTTAATCATTTCAGGCCAGCTAAGGACCACATTAAGATAACTATTTTCTTCTCTTTTCCTTCATCCTTTCAGAATGGAGTCTTTTCCTTTCATCCATTTGGCTCCAGTTGTTTTCCTTTTCTTTACGTCTTCCTGAAAACCTTTGAAATTCTTAAGTCTGAATTTGTCTATGTTGAATAGGGTCTCCCGATCAATCTGCATTTCTTCTAAATCCTTTTTTCCTTTGCTCCCCCCCCCCTTTT
Organism: Thereuonema tuberculata; assembly: GCA_023159025.1. Taxonomy (NCBI): domain Eukaryota; kingdom Metazoa; phylum Arthropoda; class Chilopoda; order Scutigeromorpha; family Scutigeridae; genus Thereuonema; species Thereuonema tuberculata. The sequence goes on from JAFIDM010002131.1 coordinate 108,766,528, forward strand.
CTTTGTCTGTTTTTCTGATTTGGAAGAAAGTATGGATTTTCTTTGTTAATCTATCTTCCTTCATTCTCTGTAGGTGCCCAAAGCGGGTAACTTGTCTTTTCTTGATCTCATCCGTTATTTTAGGGCATAGCAACTAAATTTCTCTATTTGGTCTCAAAATCCAATCGCCATCTTTATTCTTGATTAGACCTAATATTTTTCGCAAGATTCTTCTTTCCTTCTTTTCCAAATCTTCTAGTGCCATTTTGCATCCAGATAGTAATAGTGTTTCTGACCCATAGAGGACTTCAGGTTTTACAACTGTATTATAATGCCTCAATTTAACGGCTTTAGATAAAAAAAATTATGGTACCAATTTCTTACTTTCATTATGTTCTTTTCATTTTTTTCAATTCTAATTTTAATTGCTTCTTTTTCACTTTTAAGGTTTATAGTTTCACCCAAATATTTAAAGTTATCCATTTTATTAATGTGGCCATATTTAGTTTTAGAATTCCTGGTGAGTTGCCTTCATTGGTCAGGTATTTTGTCTTTTCAAAGGATATTTGCATACCCACCTTCTCATTTGCTGTCTCCTTCAGAATGTTACGTGTTGTATCTAGGCGCACGCCAATCTAAAACAAACCACGAACACGGGATAAACGAGGAATAGATGTGTAAAGGGGCAGTGAGGAGATTGGACGGGAAAAGGATGTTGGACGTGGAAAGCTAGCCTAGCGACGGGAAGTCACCGTCTTTCAGTTAAAGCCCGCGCCTTTCAGTTAAAGAATAGAGAGACTAAGACAGAAGGAAGATTTACAAGAAAGATTTTATTAAATCATAAGAATAGGTAAATGGCTACAAGTACTGCTTGTCCAAGCAATAAAGACTGGGTTTAGCACACTACCAAAACAATGGAATAAGCCAAAGGGAAGAAAGGAAGCTCTGGAGGGACGGAAAAATATGCTTGAATTTCCTTTAATGATCGCAGTGTTTTCTTCTCCCTTTTGCACTTGTTTAAATTTAGTTCTTTTTAGTTCTTTCTATCGTACGATCGTTATATTAGTCACATTTAATTATTTTCTGGTATTTTTGTGTTTTTTTTGTTTTTCGGCATATACCCATCTCCCTTATTTTCACGCCGAGAAAGAGGTCGGAGCGACCTGTAAATCACGTGACCAGTCTCGTTCGTCTGGCTAAGCAGTACTATATACGACCGATCATAGGATCCGTTCAAACTGTCCGGGACTCGGGAGCTCGGAGAATGCCATATGTCGGAGTGGGGGATCGCCAGTAGGTCCGCTGAACTTTCGTAGTCGGGCCGTCGAGGGGAGATCCGGTAGCATCTATGATTCCTGTGGGCTCACCGGGCGGGACGATTAAGGATTCGGGGCGCTATGGAGAACCCTGGTGAGGATCGCTGGGAGCCGTTGTTTTCCAGCGGTCGGCGGTCGAAGGTCAGGCGGCGAGAGATCAATGAAGGTCGGGTACTTGCGAAGCCGTTTCGTGGACTCTCTTCCGTAATGGCGCAGCCTGCGTATCTCTTCATAGGGTCGAGGGATTCGCCGACTTTAATCGGGAGAAGCCGACAAAATGAAGACACTGAGGGCGGGCAGGTTAGCTACTAACGGTACCGCATTCCGCGGGACCTGGGCCGTTCCTTTGCAGCTTTCGTCAGCGTGCTGCCGTCTGCATCCGTTCGAGGACTAGTCGTCGGCAAGGTGGAGGCGGGCAGGGCTTTTCGGCGATGGCCCGCTGACTGCAAGTGCCAGGTCGCCTGCCCTGCACCTCGCCTCCTCAAGAACATTCTCTCTTTCTCTCGGGGTCCGGCATATATCAATGGGAGGGGTAGCGAAGCATTTGCTTCCTCTATTGCTTCTGGCATACTTCTGTTTGTTTGGCGACAGTTCCTATGTTTTACCCCGTTGAGAGAATATTCTCGATTCACTTGGGTTAACCAAGGGGAAAAGTTGAAAGAAAGCTTTCAACAGGTAGACAATAGGCTTCATGGCCTAATTGCCTTTGTGGACTGTTTTTGAGAAGCTTTCTCGAGCCGTTCCTAAGTCGTTAAAACGGGGCACAAAAGTTTCTTAGGCGCTAAATTGTCGGGAGTCAAGGCAGGGGAACCTTATGAATACCGGCATTAGTTCCAGGTTAACATATAGAATATAGCATTTTCTATGTTTCCATCTAATATTACTAGATCATCCGCAAACGCCAAACAGTCTATTGATTCTTTAGATCTACCCAAAATAATGTAGTTAAGTTTTTGTTTTTCTTCCTCACTTATCCATTCTCTTGCAACTTTTTCCAACACTCAATTAAATAGGAGTGGGAACAAACAATCTCCTTGTCAGACCATCTCCTTGTTATCCTTTCCTGATATAATTTGGAAAGGACTAAAAATAGTTCCATGGAATTTAACTTGAGACAAACTGTGTATGTCAAAGTTTACTTAATTATTTTCAGAGTTTTCTTATCTACTGGAAATTCTTCCAGGGCTTTCAAAAGAGAGTCTCTGTCAATCGAATCATAGGATTTTTTAACAACAACAAATACTAGCACTATCTTCTTACTTGATATTTTCAAATATCTAATTATTTGTTTAAGGATTAGAATTTGCTCTGGACAGGATCTACTACTCCTAAATCCAGCTTGATATTCTCGAATTTGTTTATCCAGTTGAGGATTTAGTATGTTCAAAAAAGCATTGGATATTACAGGTAATAATGAGATTCCTCTATAATTAATAATGTCTGTTTTTCCCCCTTTTTTTATGAAGTGGGTGAATTAATGCAACCTTCCAATTTTCTGGAATTGTCTCAGTGTCCCAGATCTTGTCCATTTTTTCTTTTATAATTGTGGCACCTAAATCTCCACTAGCTTTTAGAATCTCCGCTGTGAGGCCATCTTCACCTGGGGCTTTGTTGTTTTGTTGGATGTACTTTTTCATCATATCGATGCTTGGTGGCTCTGAATCTTTATTAGGAATGTTATCATGGAATTCCAGTTTTTATGGTCGGTTTTTCACAGTTCAGTAAGTTCTCAACATATTCTTCTAATAGCTTACAGTTTTCATCATTAATTTTTTACTCTTTTTTAATGGTATTGAGTAAGTTTTGTTTTCATTTTTGATCTGTATTAGCTTTATTAATCAATGATCGCTGTGAAAAGTTCCCATTCAATTGATGGTATCAGAAGAATCAGAGTTTAGGTTAATGACTATTGGCCGTTAATGTTAGAAAAAGACAGTAAAACAAGAAAATTATTAGAGAGTTTAATAATAAAAGAGACTAGGAAAATAAATTTCAACAGAAGTAATGGTTTAGAGATAGAGAATATTTTTGTAAAATTAGCTAAAGAAATGTAATGAAATGTGTGAATAAAAACAGAAAAACCGTAATAATTGAAGAATTCAAACAATTATAAATAACGACCATCGGAATAATAATAACTGATTGTAGCATCTCATGATGTAAAGGTTTGTTACCAACTATGTCTAAGGTGTATAATTGAATGATATCACCTGAAAATGTATTGTTATCATCGGAAAACTTGAAAAAGGAAGAAAGGAATTATCTTCCGAAAATTTCTATTATATTTATTTATATTTATTTAAATATATTATGATGTGTGGCAGAAGCATTTATTTATAAATATGTTAAGAAGAAGATGGGAGTTGAAGAAAAAGTATGGAAATGTAACATATAGGTTGATTTTGGACTATCAAAAGAAGATGAGTAAATTAGCGAAATGGAAGGAACATCAAGATTTCTTAGACAAATGTTCGATGGAAGATTGGATCCCTAAACCGTTAAGGATTCATAACCCAATGATGCTGATGACATTAAATTCGGAAAATATTAAGAAATATTAATGTGTGGCAGAAGTATTTATTTATAAACATCTACTTTTTCCAGCTCTACATACAAGTTTAGAAAAAACTCGCTCTATGCAGACGGTTAAATCAGAAAAGTAGTTTTTTGTAAAATATAGAATTAATTATTAAAAAAAGTCTATAAGTGATAGGTTAATTCATATATATATATGTATGTATTCTTTTTCGGTTATGCCATAGTGTTGAGGGACTAATTGACTTGTGGGAGCCCTGATCGTCAGTAATTTCTTTCAATACATTTCCTACTGTATACAGTATACATTTCATTTTCAAAAAAACATTTAATGTATTTTAACTCTAATTACAGTGCACAGAAATGAATCATAAATTTTATTACGACGTGATATATTTGCTTTCTGAGGCCTCTTCTTGTATAAAATTCCCTCATTTTCAAATTCTTTCAATGGTAATGTCACCTATATTCCTGTCAAAAGTGTTGTTTTCTGAATGAATTCACGAACAGTCCTTTGTTGTTCCAATTCTTTTAGTTTGGAATAAACATTTAAAATTATTTGTTTTCTATTGCTATACAGTGTGGCCGGGAAGTATGTAGCGATATGTAAATATTTCGTATTGAATGTTATTTCAATTGTTGACACTCGAATGCAGGTGTTAGTGTTTGAATGCAGATGGTTTATTGGTTGGTATTATTATTGCGTTCGAGGAAGTGTATGAGTCAATCAGATTGCAGTGTTAAGCCATGGCAGACGTAAGTGGTAATAGTGTGTTAATGGTTACTGTGTGGGTGGACAACACACGGGCAGAGAATGAGACAAATAATGGGAGCATTCCAGGAAAGATTTAATAAGGACTCTCCTCAAAAAGCAACAATGCTCAATTGGGAGCAACGTGCTTTAGACAGTGTTAAAGATAGGCGCAGAGTGGAAGAAAGAAGACACGATTAGAAACATGTGCCTCCTGTGAAATCGACACGTTGACGAACTACGGAGGTTACGCCACAGAACTGCTGAGTGAAAGAGAACTCTCATTACACAATGAGAGGAATTCATCTCACGTAATGATATGGGCTGCCATGACATCACGTCATTTGTTTGGACCATATTTTTTTGATGGTCATGTTAATGGCTAAACTTATTTACACGTGTTATTTAAACATAGTTAATCCCAGCTTGAAGACGCGGGTATCATGGAACGCATATAGCTACTGCAGGACGGGACATCTGCTCACTTCGCTCGTACTGTGCGCGTGTTTCTTCACGAAAATTTTCAAGGACGCTGGATTGGTCGCTGTACTCCAGCATCGCCAGCTCCATTGAAATGACCATCACGAAGTCCTGACCTCACACGACGCCTGACAACTGATTGTGGATAATCATCAAAGGCCTACGAGTCTGAACGTCGTTATGCTACAAATGAAGAATTGCAGTTGAGGACGCATTTCGAACCATCATCACCGAACATGCTCCAAAAAATGTTAAGTAGGACGTGGCGGCGTATGAACGTGTGTGTACAGCATGATGAAGAACCCACAGACGCACCGGACACTTAATATGTAAATATTTTTCTAAAATATGACTACCAATTAAGGAGAACGGGAAATTCCCGGCCACACTGTATATCTATTCACCTTTAAAGTTTTTTTTTGAAATATTTAAAATGATGAAATGAGTCCCACAAAAGCATTAACCTTTAAAATATTACCTTGCTTTCTAATCCTAAAGAATCAAATCTAATAATTTGAACAATTACATTTTCTGTCTCTTAAAAAAATGTCATGTTTTCAAATCAAGAAGAAGAATCTAAATTCAGTATGAAATATGTCGGAACTAAATTCTTCTCTGATGAATAATGTGTTAAGCGGTTCTCTGACGTCACTTCTTTCTTTATATGAATCGCTCTGTAGGGATAGTTTAGATGCTAACCACTAGTATAGGTTAGTTGACAGATGCAGAGAAGAGCTTTTAAAACTCTGTCATAAGATATACTTTGATTTGTATTGTGAAGTTTTAAACACTATAATTCTGATTTCTTCGGATAAGCGGCCATTATACAGGGTGTCCGACAAGTCCAGCATCATAGGAGATATCATTTGATTGTCAACAACAATTAAAATAACAATTAAAACAAAATTATGTCCGACAAGTCCCGCATCATAGACGATATCATACTTTTGTTTTAATTGTTGTTTTAATTGTTGTTGACAATCAAATGATAGCTCTATGATGCGGGAGTTGTCGGACACCCTGTAGTATAATAATTGCAAGCAAAGAGATTTTCACATCAATAATTATAATAATATTATAATAATTATTATAATAATAATTCCTTAATAATGAGATTGTTTTCCTTTCCTTTGTAACTTCAAAGGAAATAACTCTTCAGTTCTTCCCCCCCCCCCCCTTTATTTGTCGCGCTTCAAATATAAACCCCTTACTCTAAATAGGGAAGGTGTTAAAAGTACAGTATTCAATAAGAAATACCCTAAGTACAACAACCATCTAAGTACAACAATGATCAGTCTAGGATCGTTCATCAAATATTTTCTTAAAGAGTTAGAACTAAAAGAATTCTAAATCAATTCAAAGTAGAAAACATTCACTCCCATTAAATCAAATATTTTTTTATTTTTTCTTCTAAATTCTCTTTTCTAATGATATTCATTTCTGATTTTTCCACAATGACAAAAATATCTCTGAAAATAACAAAGAAAATCATTGTGGAATGTATTTATCAATATTTTACATCACCTGATGAATTACAAATAGTTTCTTACCATTAATATCAGTGGTGGAAATAGAAATATCTAAATAAAAGATGTTTTTCTTTTTCTCTCATTGTTTTCATCACAAATTAACTATTAAATAAATAGCAATGGTCTTGTTTTGTAAATCAATTGCATTTTATAGAAAAGACACTTTTCACTGAATAAATGGATTTATTTTCTTTAATTTCTATTTTGTTGTCATCTGCTGTTTCTTTCTATTCTGTTGTTATTTAGAATTCATTATTGAAGATTTGTTGAAAGCTTTTTAAGCGCCAGACTTAATATCTGATTTATAAATGATTTAGTGCACGTTACAAAACTTTCTATCAAGTTTTTTTTGTTATTTCGATATTACTGAAAATATGATAAAATTAACACAAAAATTCCAAATGATTTTTTTTATCATTTTATTATTAATTAGATCAAATCGAATGAATTTAGATAAGTTATGATGAAAAAATGAAGAAATGAGCTTTCTAATATCCATCTTTAAAAAGCATGTAAAGTTAATGTAATACTTTGGGATAATAGTGAAATTTTATTGAATTAGACAACTAAAACGTTTGTGCTAAAGCATTCTTAAAACTTCATTGTAATAAATATATTCTGGCTTTTACAAAATCTAAACGATTGATCTACTTTAGACTGAAGGAAACGTGGAGACCAGTATCTACAAAGCAGATTTTTGGTCTAAAACATCAAAATAAACAAAGAGACATACAAGAAAAAAAAAAAAAAAGGGGGGGGGGGAACAACACATACTCTGATCTACCATACTGGGATTTCAAAGCAGACAATTACAAAAGACTAGGTGGGAGGGCAATACCCAGTATGAACATATTTGGAAAAATATTTAAAAATATCCATAACTCTGTCACAAGGACAGGGAAATGGAATGTCCTTTTTTTCAAGAAAAAGTTTAAATAACTTCCTAATCTTAACACGATCAAGATCCAGACATCTCCATAAGGCGAGATCTGGATCATCGTCATCTAAAAGTGTACAACGTCTGCAGTGAGAAACATCTCCTAAATTAAATCTAAAAAGATAAAAGTTAAAATTCCCATGCCCTGTTAAAAACTAGTTGACAACAAAGTCCGAAAAAAGAACTATCATCAACCTTTTTAAAAAATCTAGAGTGGTCTATCATTTGTGGCGGAATCCAATTGGTTTTGCCAGATGGATAATTGGTTACTGCGTTTGAGACGATGAGAGAAACACCTAGGCACGGGACAGGAAAAAGTAACAAAGTCGAGA
>JAFIDM010002131.1:108778566-108792398 GCA_023159025.1 Thereuonema tuberculata
CTGCAGGAGGTAAACGTTTTTTTTTCTCCTTTTTTATCCAGAGACTTGAAAAAGGTCCCCAAATAAAGGCGGGGGACCGAATGCGTATGTCTAGGTTTTAAATGTAAATAATATTTTAATAAATGTGTGCTATATTGGTGGCAATATTTTATTAGAAGTTTTTAGCACGTAAAAATTTTTTTAACCAAGTTTTACGTTACTTTATGAATTTGGCTCATAAAAAAATAGTATACAATAAGCTTATAGTTTGTTGTAAAAAGAAGATATACGACTGCAGAAACAAAGAGGAAACAGCACTCAAATAGTTTATTTATGAATTTATTTAAGTGTTATCAATACCTTTTATAGATATTGTGGTGATTTTGTTGGTGTCCTGGTTCGTGAAATAAAGTAGAACTAGACTGATGCTGGATCTGAACGGGTTCTAATTTAGTGAAGGAGAGCAAGGGTTTTTATAGTTTTGTTTACAGCGATTGCTGATTGGCTGAAGGGCTTTAACAGATGATTGGAAGGTTTAAATGATAACTGAAATTAACAGAAGGATTTAAATTTACAGTGCATTATGGGAGCCCTTCCAGCCGTTGGGATTTAAAAATAAACAAACGTTAACGGTTTGAATTAGAAATGATACAAAGATTCGATATAATGATTAGATAAATAAATGAATTAGCTAAAATAGAACACACAGGATAAATAAAAATAAATATAAGTATAAATGTAAAAACTCATCACAATATCAATAGTTGAAACAATTACTGGTAGAGTATAAAAAGTATAGCTGATAGAGAAAAACTGATTTCATTTTTAGATTCAGTTCCCCAAATGTAGTTAAAATCATTAGAAAGAATCTAGGCACGCCTGTAATATAGTAACTGAAAGCAAGAAAAAAAAAATTAGAAGATTCCTAATTGCATTTCGAGTAAATTCAACAAGACTTAGGCAGACATTTCTTTCCCTTTTTAGTCTTCTGATCAAGATCAGAAGACTTATAATCCCACTTTGTCTGTCCTGTGGACAAGTATCATTAAAATCTCATTAAATTATCATTAAGCAAACAATTACTACAATCGCAAAAATTGCTTCTTTTGCATGTGCAACAATTAATTTATAATACAGCTCTATAACAACCACAACAATGACAATAAATGCAGCAATTGCGCCTTTATAATTATATTTGTAATAATAAGGAAATTAAAGCAATAACAATTATCCGAAGACGTTGCGACGCATTGTGATTGATTTACTAATCGCTTTCCCTACCTTGTTACATTTAAAAGAGTTTTCTGTTGATCAGTGGTACTATAATTTTTAGCAACCCATTTGGGAGCTATTAGGATAGCGACCAAAATCGGTAGCTATTGCGTTTGTCCTTTCCGTCCGTCCGTTTCTGTCCACTCCTAACAACTCCCGAACGGAAGGTCGAGTCAGGAAACGGATTTCACCATCATATTAAGAGGCTCAAACACCGTAGGAAAAGAATATTTACAGGGGCCCCCTCCCCCATGTTCGAGATATTTGTCATTGGATTTCCGCTATTAGTTTAACTGTTAGAACAGTTTCATTTCTGTTTTCACTTTGATCGGTGAAGTCTCATAGGGTGAAGGTTGAGGGTTCGAATCCTTACATCTACTATTTTGGTTTGTTTTTTTTTTTTTCTTTTTTTCTCTTAATCTTTTTTTTCTCAATGTCCGCATGTTTTTGTTTGATTTGTTTTTCTGATTTTCTTAACGTTTTATTTTTATTTTTTTTCCTAACTTTTTCTTTTATTTTTCCTTACGTTAATGTACTTTCTTTTTATTATTATTATTTTTATTTTTATCTTAAATCTATCCACTTTAGCACAAAATTCTATTCCTTTGTTTTCACTTCCTCTCTTACTTTGATAGAGTCTCGGTAACAGGTTTTTTAAACATCTAATTAATATAATATAAAATTAGATCTGAATTAGGCCATTATAATTATAAAAATAATAACTAGATCAATTTCTACATTTTTCCAATTCATTTTATTTTATTCTTTTATCTAAATATAATAATTACCTTCTTCTGTAACTATCTACCTGTAGTGTGTAAAATTCATTCTTTTTTATTATTTGTTAAAAATTAGTGTTTGTTGGATAATTTCCCTTCCTTTTAGGGGTTAGTTATTCTTTTCCAGTTGGGCAGCAAATGGAAAATCTTCTGCTATCGGAAATAGACACCTTTTTTTTTCTTTGTCCTGTGTTTTAAGATATTTTTGGCTTTACAACTTCTATTCATTCGTTTTGAAAATGTAAAAGGTGAAGAAGTACTTTTGCTGCTTCTCCTAAACCCACCATCGCTGCTGAATAATGTGGACATTCCACCAGTCGGATTTGTTGTCAACTAAGACTGGGACTCAATGTGGGGGTGGATGAGAGCAGGACAGGGAGGATTTCCTTACAAAGCTACTTCAGTGAGTTTAGGGTCAGCTTTTATTCAGGAGCCGTTCCATGAACCATCAAGGAACGTCTCTGTTTGTTACACTTTGTAATAAAGTCACGGTCTTGTGTCATCCCATTTAGACATCACTGGTAAAACATATAAGGATTTATTAGATAAAAAAAGAACTGAAAAACTTCCCTTAAAACCATTATTCCTAAAATTTATTTTGTTAAAAAAATTAAAATAAGTCGTAAAAAAGACAAAGCCTCCCTGTGTCTTTCTGCTGATTTTCCATGGCTGCAAAAATAGTAATGACTTCCTCCTCCTTTTCTTACTTAAGATCTTTACATCGGATTTATTTTAGTCAAATGAAACCATTAATTAACAAAAAGGATTAAAGTCCATCGATAGAAAATTCTAAAGCTTTTTAACGGAAATTTTTGTCATCTTTGGAGTCAATTTCCTGACGACGCATCAATTAATTACAATTTAAATAGTCCTTAAATATGGAGACCAAGATTCAAGAAGACCCACCGTCAAGAACTATTACGAGGAAGGGAAAAGTGATCTCCTTTATTTTCCTATAAAAATAACCTAAAAAAGTAAAATATGAAATAGATTCAAATTGATTTTTTTTTATTTTTTTATTTTTTTGTTTCAAAATTAAGAAAAAAACAACAAATGAATTCTGTCTCTTATTTACAGATTTTTGTTCTGTGTTTTTTTGACTCAATCATGTTTGGATTTTTCACAGTATTTTAGAAGGAATCTTATTCAGTCAAACAAAGTAAAAGACAAGAAGTGTTTTCGTATTTGTTGTCGCAAACTATTTTGAAATATACAAACTTTTTGTTGCCTTTATTGCGGTTGCTATGACAACAGACTCAACGAATTCCAAGCATTTGTTCAAGGACGCTACGAGGCGTCGAAAGAACAGCAGCAATGACATTGACGTTACTTACAGAAGGATTTCGTTATTGTAACAATCCTAAACAATTTTATAGATTTAATAGCAATAGATAACAAAATTGAAACCTTTGCAATTTTTTTTTTATCTCGATCAACGGATTGAATTAATACTATTAAAAAGATAATGGCGGCTTAAAGGATTCAAGTGAATCTCATCGATTAAACTTTTTCTAGCCTTTATTCAGTGAGATAAGATAAGATTTATTAGCCTATTTTCATAAGAAAGCAAGGCTTATTTCAAGTTAGTCCATTTCTTCTCCTAAAAACTTACATAGATCTTCTTGAAACGTCCAATGCATATTTAAGGACTACAGACAATCTTTCTTTTATATTTAACTCTTTTCCATTTGGATCCTTGTAGAAAAATTTGCTACAAAAGACGAAAAACAAAACAGAAACACATAAACCGATTGATATCTAAACAACGAATTTCTACGATGTCTTTAAATAACAGAATTAATCCTTTCTGCTAATCCATTAATTTGAGCATGGTTTTGTAATTAATCCTTTCTGCTAATCCATTAATTTGGTTTTGTAAGATTCAGATTAATTGGAATTAGAGAATTTTAGAAAAAAAAATGAAATTTAAATTTTTTAAGAAAATGAATAATTTATACTGAATAATATAATAATTTTAAAGACATGACTTTTAAAAACAATAGAAGAAAACAAAGAAAATAATAAAACATTTTAAGAAAAATAGGTTTTAATGTCTTTCAGAAACTTCTTCTTGGACTAAAAATAAGTATTAAAATTACAGTGATAATTAATGTTTATAGTTTTCATTTTGGCTGCTTTTATTTTTAGTAATAAGCTATGAATCTCTCTAATTCTCTTTCTTGTGTACGTAATTAGTAAACTTACACTCACCTCCTCAACTCAAAAGAAATAAATACGATATTCATACAGATATGGCGAATTTTCGGAATTTATTTCGTTAATTCCTTTTACTAGCCTAATGACTCAAAAACTGTGGAAACAAAGGATGTGCACGAATACAAAACAAAGTAAAGGGACAAATGTATGATATAGATTGAAATAATAAATACAAAGCCAATACATCAAAGGAAGACATTATCGTTTGAACAATATACATGACTAAATACTAAAAATGGTTGATAACAAATGATAAGTAAGAATATAAAAACAAAGGAAATAAATTTACAAGTAAATAAATCACATGGTAATAAAGCCAATTCATCAAACGAAGCATAATTGTCTGAACAATCAAAATTTGGTAAATACCCAATTAAAGAAATAAATCTATTGTCTAATTTTGCTCCATCACTGCGGTTAAGATTCCTCCCTCTAGTGTTTCGAATGATAATGCTTTCAACAATTTTCCGGGTTTTGGATTCCTTTTCTGTGTGCAGAATATTCACTATTGAGCTAATCCGGTGGCCGAACTTTATAGAATGTTCCGCTAATTCTGAAATGTCAGTTTTTTTGTTTCTGATGTAACCCGCGTGTTCTCGAACACGTTCATGGATTGTTCTTTTTGTCTCTCCCACATAAAAATTGGGGCAAGAACCACAATTTATTCTATATACTAAATCCATTTGATTTTCCTTGACAATCTGATTAAACTTTTCACATAATATGCTCTTCAATTTTTTATTATAAGAAAAACCTAATTCAATACCATATTTATTACAGATTCTTTTTAACTCTATACTGTTGCTGTTTGAATATGGTATCATGATCCTATTGGACTTATGTTCACAGTTTTTGAGTCATTAGGCTAGTAAAAGGAATTAACGAAATAAATTCCGAAAATTCGCCATGAATATCGTATTTATTTCTTTTGAGTTGAGGAGGTGAGTGTAAGTTTAGTAATAAGCTATGGTAAGAATGTTGATTCCAATCCAAGACAGAGCGATTTCTGTTCAATGACGGTGTGCACCAATGCTGTGTCAAGAGGTTGTCAGTAGTCGAGGCTCCAGAGGTCTTCAAATAAAAGCAATCAGATAAAATTTTATTGCTGAGTCTTGATAATGTGACGTGTTTCTAAAAGTGACTGCGATTGATTAACAATATTTAACGTCATTTCCGGGCCCCTTCCGCATGCACAAGTACTTTTCAAAATGGCAGATTCCATGGAGAAGAAAAAAGATAAGGGCCTAATTTTTCTCTTGAAAAAAAATAATCAAACGAGAATTTAAATTCAAGAGAAAATTAAGTCGGAGTTAATTTGCTATTTATTCCATTCCATGTTGATTGCAGGCTAAGAATCTCGAAATTTTTCTAAGAATTTCAAGAATTTTCAGGGCTATAATCTTGAAATGAATTAGCCCTAGGTAACATTATTTTTGGAACTTTTAGTGGGCTAAATACATCATCGTCAAAATGACAGGAATCCGTGTCGATATCAGCCATCTTAAAGGGGAATAACGCGGGGGCTGATGGGAATTTTGTAATTGAAGAATAAATTTGCAGAAGAAAATTGGATTGCCAAACTTTGATGGCTTAACAGTGATTTACTGACCGATAACGTTGGTGCACAGAAAAGTATAGGATTTGAACAATCCTCAATTGCGCACCTGCTCTGAATATCTTTTCGGGAAGAATGCAGTGTGACTCAACGTACTACTATAACTTTTTTTTTACAAAGAAATTAATTAAATAACGTCTCATATTTTGGCGTCTTTTAACTGTGACTGGCAAAAAAACAAATTTAAAATTATGTAATTAAAAAGAAGTCTAATAGAATAAAGTTCACTTATTAGTAACAAGGTAGGACAGCGATTAGTAAACCAATCACAGTGCTTCGCAACGGCTTCTGAGTCACCTTTACTTTAGAATAGAATGCGCCGGGGTGGTCTAGAAAATGCTCGCGTAAGTCTGTTTGCGACCTCATGCTATCTTACTCATCCCTATTTATATGGAATAATCGTCATTCTTAACTCAAACCTTGTTAACACACTGAATTACTAATAATGATTAAAAAAAAACTTTAAAAAATTGCTCATGACGGGATCGAACCCGCGACCTTCGCGATATTAGCACGACGCTCTAACCAACTGAGCTAACAGGCCACCTACAACATCCAACATTCAGGCCACCTACAACTGAGCTAACAGAAGCCGTTGCGAAGCATTGTGGGATATGTGTCCACAGACAGACAAACCGGGGATTTAAGGCGTCTTTCAGAAGCCTAAAAATGCAATAAATATTTAGAACGTTACCCACCAGATCTCTATCAATAAACTTTGGATTGTAACTACTTTGATGTGAGATGATGTGTTTTATCAAACTCTTTCTTGATAGCAAGAAATCAGAGTAATAAAACAGTTTCGAATTACATCTAATGAAAGGCTTCCTTTATGGGATGTAATTATCTTCAAGTGAATTCAGGTTTTATTAATAATTAATATGAACTCATGTTTTCTAGGAGAGATTTGTACTAATAGGATTAACATACTCGTTGATGTCTTATATATAAGTAGAGGATCGTGGTTGATTGGAAGGAAGACGACCAACATCCAAAGATTCACTCATTAAGTTTAATCTAACGAAAAAAATTGAAGATAATCCTTAAATCACTGCACGTAAAAAATCTCAGTAATTTTAAGAAAGGTGAGAGTAGATGGCAAGTTATTTTTGGAAGAATAGAGAATAATTAGGAAATATGAACTAAAATGAAATAAGACATTTTCCCTAATAAATGACTAAATATGTTGAAAGATACAACAAACCACATCGCTAATGTAGCTGGAGTACAATTACATAATTAGCAAATAAGTGTGACTGCAGAAGGCTTAGATTTTTAACAAAACCTGTAAGAAAATGGATATCATTGAAACAGCTTTAATAAAAAATAATAAGCTTAATAACAACGAAAAAAAAAAGAACATTAGAATACAAATCTACATTACTAAAATCTTTTATTTCTCTGTCTGTCTGTGTGTCTGTCCGGCGCAATTTTTTGTGAGAATGGAAAAGAGAAATAATTTTTACAGTGAAACATCCGCCACAGGAATCGAACCTGCAACCTTCTGATCCGAAGTCAGACGTCTTATCCATTAGGCCACAGGGACTACAACTCTCTTCATAATGTTTTTTGACTTATCTCTCCTTCCCCTTCTCCCATCACTAAGGAATGTATTCAACCTTTCTTTTGAATCTCAAGATTGTTTATTTATTTCCCATCCGTCAGTTTATTTGTAATTCGAAAATGACAATTAGAACTACAATTAGATCCGAAACGTTGCAATATTTTAAATCTTCTTACTTAACCAAATTCTAAGCGATATTGAAAAATAAGCGCGTTTACACGGCAGATGTTGGAGTAAAGAAAACAGAGTCAAGAAAGGAAGAAGCACTCTTTTTTTGAGGTGGAATACTGAAAAAAATCACTATTTGTAACTCAAACGCCACTGAAATGTGACAATTAGAATAAAAATGAGTCAAAAAAGAAAGAAGCAGTACTTCTATTAGGTAGAATACTGAAAAATCACTATTTGTAACTCAGAAACCATCAATATTTGGAACTCAAAAGCCACTGAAAAGTGACAGTTAGAATAAAAAAGATTACTCCAAAAAGAAAGAAGCAGTATAGCTATTAAGTAGAATACTAAAAAAACACTATTGTAACTCAGAAACCACTGAAAAGTATCAATTGGAATAAAAAAAAGAGAGTCAAGAAAGAAAGAAGCGCTATTTCTATTAGGTAGAATACTGAAAAATCACTATTTGTAACATAAAAACCATCACTATTTCTAACTCAAAAACCACTGAAAAGTATCAATAGGAATAAAAAAAAGAGTGTCAAGAAAGAAAGATGCACTATTTCTATTAGGTAGAATACTGCTCAGAAGTTAGACGTCTTAGGCATTAGACAACGAGGACTACATTCTAATCTCTATAAAAAATAAAAATATATCATAGATATATGATTTACACGCTGGTTCTAAAAGCAGTCGTTGATTGAGAGAATATAGACTCAAAAATTAAATTAAAAAAAAAAAAACTTTAAAAAAATTTTAGTTTTAGTTTCCTTGATGTAATTTTGTGTGTGTGTGTGTGTGTGTGTGTGTGTGTGTGTGTTTAATAAATAAGAAGTTTTTTTCCGTTACATAAGCGAGGCTTCCGGAGCGAAGTGACGGGTAGCCGACTAGTTAATAATATTATCAATACAAATTTCAAATAGGTTAAGAACAATATTATACCGAGATAGGAAATGAGGATAAAACTACTGTGCAGCAACAAAGAGCTTCTCATACTGGAAGCAGATAAAGGGAAGAAAGTGGTCCTAATAACCAAATACAGAATGAATCAATACATGGTTTGCGATTACATACAAGAAAATAAAGGTTTCAAACAGGATTTTACAGTAAATGGAGTAAGAATAAATAGACTAATAGCAGACTTGGTAAAGGAACAATTAATTAATAACTACAGCTACGTATGTCACCGAAGCGCATAGCCTAGAACCCAAGATACATAAAGAAATAAAAAATGGCATCCCACAAGATAGATCTATGATATCAATGAAAAAAAATCTCCAAAAAAGTAGTTAACCTATTACGAAAAAATAATCATTCTTGTTACAATTCTGTTAAAAATTCTGTTGAATTAAAAGAAACATTAGTTAATGATATCAAATGATAGGTTTTAATAGATTCATACGATGTAGTTAATTTGTATGAGTCTCGTACACATGATCTCATGTAAAAGACTCATCGTAATTGATGAAGATAACATAGTGAAACAATGGAATATTTAAAAAAAAGGCTGTAAGCAACCTTGTAGACATCTTTATTGCCAATTTGTTTTTCAAATTTAAGAACGAAATATATAAACAAAGTTTGGAGGTAACCCTGGGAAATCAGGCTGAGACAGCCGAATGTGGTGCTGAAATATATGGAAAGTAAACAAAATAAAAAAATGACATAATGGTTTATAAAAGATATGTAGACGACATATTTGTTATAATTAGAGAAGATAAAATTGAATACATGGATAAGCTAATACATGATTTAGAGAACTGTACAATGAAATTAAAAAATGAATGAAGTATAGGATTCTTAGATTGTCAAATTCAGATTCGGAGTAATACTTTTGAAACCAACCTAAGCCTACTAAAGAGGTTGTCCCAAAATCGACGATTCCGGCCCCACGGATTTCGCTGAAGATTGGTATGCAGACTCCGTAGGGGGTGTATGGTCTACAGTAGCAATTAGAAGTACGCCCGACTTCCGGTTAGACCGGAAATGGGTGAAGTTTAGTATTCATTTCTATGTTGAAATATCAAAATGAAACCTATGACAATCGATAAAGCTCGTTGTGGTGAGTAAAATGATATGTCATATGTCTAGCTGGCACTTCCGTTAAAAGAATATTTAAGTATATTCTCCTGGGTTTCATGCCTTTTCTCGAAAATCCTAGTCTATGGTTCTAGAAAAATCTCGTCAGATTCAGAGGCATTTAGGCTCTGTCTTGATTATTCTAAAATCAAGACAATTCTAAAAGTTTACAGAAAATGTTAGTGAACATTCTAATTTATTAAACATTTTTTTTTTTTTTACTTCTAATATGATAAAGTTGTTGTTAAAATGAAGTTATGAAGTTATGCAATTATCATAAGGAACATGTGCATCGAAAGAATGACTGTTAAAGGACAATTAAACGCCAAGTGCGTAAGCGAACTATCTTTATTTAAGGTCAATTGCTAAGATAACAAAGAGTGCATCATACACATTAAGTTATTGTGTTGTATGCTTTTCGACGTTGCAGTTTGTGTTCCGTTTTGACGACATTTAGATGAATTACAATCCACACGATGTTTAGGACTAATGAAATCCATAAGTATCCGCCGTATTTATGCAATCGAAGGATAAGGATATATATTGCATAATACGCGATGATTCGTTAAAGTGTGAATTAAGGATTCTCACTTTTAAAAGGCTTACCAGACTCTTAATTCTCTTTTACAAATGTTTTACAGGAAATAGTCGTTGCTAGGCAACCCAGCGAATAAAGGAATTAGGTCTACCAAGGACGTTTATTCACAGAAGCATATTTTACGAATTTCAGGATTATCATTAAGTATTCCCAGGAAGTTAAGGAACTGACAATTTATATCTGGATGTATTGTAAGTTATATATTTCCATTTATAATTAAGGATCGATAATTACGTGGATTAATTCAAGTCGCCAAAGAATAAAAATTAAAGATTAATTAAGAGATTAAAGGTTATTCGAAGATTAAAGGTTAATCAAAGATAAAGGATTAAACTGTAAAGATCTAAAGTTAACGATCAACAAGGGATTAAAGAATAAGAGAATTCAGATTAAAGTTTTATAATCAAAGTTTAAAGTTAAAGATTATGTTCGACGTAGAATACACAAGCTACGAATAAAGATGTTATTCTAATATAAAGTTTAAAGTAAAGAACAGAATATTTAAAGAGGAAAGTAAAGTATCTTGAACTCTTATTAAAGTTAAATATTAACTTATGAACATTTAAGGTTAATATTTAAATAAGGAAGTTAAAAGAATCATACAAGTTTGATTAGAAAAGGACATGATTCTCAAAGAAGTAATTTAATTGTAAAAGAACTGTTTCAACAAGAATTAAATTGTTATTATATGAACTTTAAGTCTATGTGTATTTAATCTGCACCTAAAGTTAAGTTTATAGGGGTTTATGAAATTAGGATTTTCGTTTTGAGAAGAGGCTCTTGTTTTTGTTTTTAAATTTACACTAATCGTAGCATCAAGATATATATGTTGGACCTATTAAGTCTATTTTATTATCTTCAACATAATAGGAAAGGTAAATAAGATTTCCCACATAAGAGAATCATTAAGATAATTAGGATAGAGTAAGAATAATAGGATTTCAACAAAAGTAAAATTCTGTTTTAATTTCAATTCGTTGTTTTTCCTTTGCATCTCTGTCTATTCTGATTTCAAATATTAAAAAAGTAACTTGAATCCACAAAACGAACACTTAGAACATTCAAATACTCTTCAATTTTCAATGAGATTTCGAAACTAATTTCCTGGTAATTTGTTAATTAAATGAAGCTTTTGTTTGATTTCATTCATTCAATTTCATTCAATTCAATAACTCTTCAAGTGGAGAAATATTTACCAAACATTTATCGGAATTTAATTGATTTCATTCAGGCCTTTATTATGTCAACAATATTCGACAAGTGACCATCTCTTCTCATTTCAAAAGTTTAAAGGTTCAATTCCCATATCTGCTTAATTATTTTTAGTCTATTTCCCAAGGAAAGTAAGGCTTATCAGATTACTCAGTCGGTTTGTGTGTGTGTTCTTGTTGAAACTTTACATTTTGAAGGATTAGAAACTTTTATTCATTCCAAGTGGCTTCAGGTCAAGACATAGCGGAAGTAAAAAAAAATGGAACGAATGGAGACAATGGTTTTGGATTGTTTTAAGCATTGAATATTTTATTATATCCATTACTTTTATATGATTAAAATTAAGCCGATTTAGATATTTTGAATACTTTACTATGTATTTATTAAATTTTTAGCCTTTAGGAAAGAGAGTTTATAAAATGAGATGGTCTGTATGTGTGTTTGTTTTAAGCCGCTGGAAACAAGTTGAGTTCAATCAATCAGTAAATAAAATAGCATGTAAAGTCTAAAAGCTACTTCTTGTAAATGTGTCTTCTCATTTTAGTTTTTTAACTAAACTTTAATATTAGAATCGTATTTGTCATATCTAATGAATTGATACGTTGTCTGTTTCAATCTTGCAAATGGAGTTTCTGAGCCATTTTTTGGAAGGACTTCTTTTTCTAAGGACTTCTTAGAGAATTACTATGTGGTCAAAAGTAAAGAAAACTCAATGATAATATTCCACTATTTTTACTTGTTTTCGTAAAAACTTAACTGAATTTTCTCAATGTTAATGTTAGGTATATTTGTATAATTTCCCAAATAAAGATTTCGTAACTTTCGGTTTTAATTTGTATTTCTTGGAACTTGGAATCTCGAATAGATTCTGAATTTTTCCCTTTGCCTTTCGTCAAATTCCCTCATTCTTTTAAATTTAATATAATTAAAATTTACTGAAGTTAATTTTTCTGTGGAAACTTTAGCCATTGATTTAACTATGGAAACCTTTTTTTTACTCTTAGACCTCATCAGTCTGGATGTACATTGAACTTCTCCATCGATCTTCTTGACACTTAGTTTGCAAATGTAAGGACTAGAAACGATGTGACTCTTATATTCGAAATCTTTTCTAAGTGGGTTCTCGTCGAGGGTAAAAAAAAAAAAAAAGGAATTTTAAGAACTATTATTCTAAGGAAAGTAGGCTTTAAGATCTTTCGAACTTCTTGTTTGTTTGTTTTTTATTGTTTCATTTAAACAACTCTTTAATTCGATCTCTGCAGTTTCTTTCTAAAACCTTTCAATCCATTCTTGGTTCCTTCAATGAATTCTGTTTTCACAGGGAGGTAGTCCGCAGGCATTTGGGTGTAGTCGCAAATTACGTCATTAAAATTCATGTCGTAGCACGAGGCGATGTCTTGAGTCCCCTGTGGGGGCACAATTCCTCTCCGCAATGGCCGAATGGTGAAATGAAGTTTATGTAAATGACCCGGGTGACTTGGGTTTGAGGGATTTCCATCGTTGTTTTCGCTTCCAATTCCATCTGCCAATTGATGGCAATCAGCCCAAGGATCAACTCAGTAGAAAATTATTATTAGTCTTATTTGTTACAGAATCAGAGAATCCTTCGCTAGTTTGATTCTCAATTGATTTAAAGATCGAGAATCCACTAACAGACCCCAAGCAACATTTCCTTAAAATTCTTTGGATCAAATAAAGACAAAATGTTAAAAAAAGTCAAGTTTTGAATTGTTATATGGACCCAGTTATGTAATAACCATGCAACCCACACAATCATAAATGTATTAGCTAAAGAAAGACCAAACGTATTGTTTGCTTCCTACATCGGCCTATTTTGCTATTTAAGTACAAAAATAGTTTTTAATAGAATACCTTCCTGATTAGCCGTTTGGTTTGGCTTGTAGATTTAATTGATAATTAATATAATTTATTTGCCTTACAAAAGTTTGCTAATACATAATAGATATGAGTGCCTTAAGGGCAGTCCGGTCGTGAAGGCAGACAGGGAGTTAATTGCAGACAAGAAAAAAAAAATAAAATAAAAAGAGCATTACTGATGACATACAGTGAAGAAAAAAAAAGCATAATGTAAAGTACATTGAAACTAATAAAATATAATATAATGGGGATAAAAAGGAAAAATTAATTTATAATAGAAGTATGAAAAAATTAAACAGTTATAGAGTTTAGATCTAGTGACATATACAATCTTCGTAAAATAATTAAATAAAAAAATATATAGCTAAATAATTTCAGTTTGAATCACGAACAGCAATTTTCGGATAAGAAGTTAAGCCTGGCTCAAATAGATGGAAAGAAAAGAGAATACAAAAAGAAATAGAATAC
>JAFIDM010002131.1:108792408-108810957 GCA_023159025.1 Thereuonema tuberculata
TAGAATACGATTCATAAGAGGTTAAGCCTAGCTCAAATAGATGGAAAATAAAGAGCAGACTAAGGGGAATAGCAAAGTAAGGGAGAGGAAAGGAAAAGGTTGGAAGAGATCTGGTGATAGTCGACATTTGCGACTTGACAACGGAAAGGTAAGGAATTAACTGATGACTTGGAAGGAAGAGAAGGTGAGAATGACAATTGTAAAATTTTGGAAGATTACGTTAGTGTAGACAGATGATGTTTTAGTTTTCTTTTTGAACTGTTTTAAATTGGGACGTCACGAATATTTTGGGTAATTTTATTCCACAGAGAAGGAACAGAGTAGCTAATAGCTCTTGTTTAATAGTTTGATGAGATTCTTGTATTGTAAGGATGCGACTGTGGATAAGTAGTTAGTGTGTGTTAGTAGTTAGAAGAGATATTTTTATTAAGTAATTTATAAGTAAAGAGATCTAACTGTAAATTATAGAGGTCATAGAAGGAGATAATTTATATTTATGCCAAAGAGATTTAGTTTGTATTGCATTGGAGTTTCGTCCACAAATCTCAGGAAGTGTTTTTATTACCTTAAGAATCATGTTACTGTATAGGTCCTTTTTTTTAAGGGATTTCCTCACTCCGGGATGAGATATTATCTCGATATTTCGGCCCCGTGCCTAGGGCCTTCTTCGGGAGATGTTATAAAAGTCAATCATATGAAGGAAAGCGCAGAACGACGAAAGTTGTTAGTTCTGCGCTTTCCTTCATGTGATTGACTTTTATACATCTCCCGAAGAAGGCCCGAGGCACGGGGGCGAAATATCGAGATAATATCTCATCCCGGAGTGAAGAAATCCCTCAAAAAAAGGACCTCTACAGTATCATGTCTCACTCCTCCCTCAGGACCAAACTACCCGACGCATCAGAAATTTCTTTGTTTAAAGTCATAAAAACGGAAGAATGGAATGTTGGCCGGAAGCGGGTCATTAAAAGAGGGTGAAATTCAAGTATACTGTCTGTAGTTAGCCGCGCTCACTAAAAATTTTGTAATTTCTGAAATTTTTCAGTACTTTGGGAGAAGGGTCCGTCACAAAAGGAGAAAAGGAAAAAGTTTGCAGTCCAAAAAGGGGAAACGTGCTACAAGTGCGGCGCGCGCAATGAAAACAGAAATTTTTTTTTTCAGACCCTCAGGCATAGAGGGTCGTGGAAATAAGGAAGAAAAGACCAAGAAAAGAAATAACTTGAGATATTTCAAATAAAAGGTTACGATTCAAGTTTTGAAAGAATCATGTTTTGAAAAATTTAGAAGCGGCGCCTCTTAACGCAACACCATTGCAGAGGTTTGAGGTAATTAACGATAACATAATAAAACTCGTTTTCTGCAAAACTATCTTTTGTGGGTTGAATGGTTATTGCATAACTGGGTTCATACAGTGTTCTTTTTAGTCTCCTTCCCAATAGAAAAGACATTTCTATCAAATCACTTGTTTGTGTGTTTATAGAAAGAAAAATCCTCCCATACACATTCCTCCAAAAAAAGAAAAGAAAAAAAAAACAAAAAACCCTTTGAATTTCTTACTGAATCTTCTTGAATTTATCTTTTATATAAACGTTTCATTTTGTTAAAAATCAACTTGAAATGGACTTATTGAAAGGCACGATCTATTTTATTTTTCTCGTGTGAATTTTTGTCTAGAAATATGCGCGTGAAGTTAATAAGAGAAAACAAATATTGGATTTACATAGTTTAATAACTGATATTAATCTGCCTTTTAATCCTTTTAATATTTTAAATATAATTGAACTTAATGGTATTTAAATTATTTATGTAAATCAGGTGGATTTAGTTAATTTTCAGAGAATAGATAAAAGAACTTCTGTTAGTTTTATAGAGATTTAGAATTTTAGAAACGTTTGTTTCCCGATTTTAAGATTTAAAAAGGATTTAGAAAGAATTTAAGATTTAAAAGCGATTTAGAAAGGGTTTAAGATTTAAAAAAATAGACTTCAAAATTCTTTCTTCTTTTCAAGCCTCGTGGCTAATTTATTAGGAAAAAAAAGTAAATTAAACCTTTCTTAAAATATCCCCATCGATAGCAGAATACAGAAGAAGAATTATCTTTTTTTTTGAGATGATGTAATACTAGAATTCTTTTCCAGTGGCTTTTCATAAAAAGAAGTTTTTTTAAAAGAACACTCCTCCTTCTCTTTTCGATTGGAATTCGATTCATTCACATTTTTAATAAAGAACGAAGACGATTCTAGAAGTTGCTGCAAAAGCAGGATTTTATTCTTCTACAATTTTTGTTGCTTCGTTATTTTTAGTTCCTAAAAAAAAATGATTTCCATCGAATAGTTCATTGCTTTGAGAATCAATCATTTCAATGCCTTTTACTCTTGTATTTTGTCTGTAAATTCGTAAATCTGTATCTTGAGGATTTTCCGATCGTGAATTGCAAGGCTTCTTCCACTAGATGTGTAGGTGGAGTCAAAGGTCAGTTGAAAAAGGAATCAATTAACTGGAGGTTACGTGATTCAACATCCCCAAAAATATTCACTCACAACTTCTTAAGACGACTTCAAAAATGGTTTTTAATCATAAAATAACACTTTTTAATAGGATTTCATGAAAGTATTAATTATTCATTTGATCATTATTAGTAGACTTTCACTAGAGTCCTAACTCATAATCAAGTCAAACTAATATTATTTGTTTTATTTAATTACGAACATCTAACTAAAATTGATGCTTCAAAAATAAAAAAATATTTATTTGAATTTATAATAATAGCGTTGATCGCCCAAGATATAAAACATGGCATTATTTTTTCATTCATGCAGGAACCGTTTATAGTAGTTTTCAGTTTTTCAACAATATATGTCGCTCAGCTGCATTGATTAGTACTTGCCTTTCGTATTACAGTCATCTAAGTTACAATAAAATGATCAATAAAATGTCAAAAAGGAAAGACAGAAGCGAATTCCTTTTTCTCTTTTATTTTCTCAGTAAAACAAACAACAGTTGAATTTGTTACTTTCTTTGACCAAATAAAAATTTCATATTTATTCCATACTATGTTACTTTTTTTTTTCATTTTCTCCCTGTGTTACTTAATAAGAAAAATTCAATAATCATGCAAGCGACATGAAAATACAAAATATATTTTCTAATATATATCATTATTAGAATTCCTTAAAACTTTTATATGAAGCAGGACATTAATTATACTAAATATTTTAATGCACTCATTTGCTAATGAACTACAAACTTCATATGAGCTCATAATGAGAATTAGTGATTGGATTTTAAGTTTTTTAACGCCATTTCAAAAGCGATGTGTAAAGGGGTATACGCACTATACCGTTTACCTCCATCAAACGTTAAGTTTATGTAAGATAATTGCTTTTACGTCTCAGTTTAAGGCCAAACGTTTATGTTGAAATGAACAAACATAAGCGTCTCCTCAGACGTAAAGCCAGCCAATCAGATCTTGTGTGTGAGCAACATCCAATCACAGAGCACTGACGTATTCCAATAAATTTTGAAGATCGAAAGCAAGTTCGCTGACGCCATTTTGTTCACCGCTTCGTTGGGATCGAAGGTTATTACGAATTAAATATCACATTGAGGAGATTATTTTTCGAAAATAAATAATATTTTTACTGAAATAAATTAATGCTATGCGTCAGAATGTGCATACCTCACCTGTGTAAAGAGATTTTGCATGTAAATCAACATCAAAGGTAGCGGTAGTCAATCGGAGTGTGTGTGTGTTAAGCAACAGCCAATCCGAGAGCATTGATACAAATTTTGCCGGGAAAACGGAATATTAGCAATTGTGATCGCCATCCATGTTCTTGCAATGTTTTATTAGCCCAAAAATGCGCTAAACGATGGCATATACTCCGTGAAAGATATTAATTAATGCATTCATTCTTCATTTAATAATGAAATCGAAATTAGAATTGATCGTCATTTATAACTTTTAAAGCGTTTACTTAGATTACAACGCATCTCCTGCACTAATAAATTAAATTCCCCGAGCTGATCTCTCTTCTGCAATATTTTACGCACCCAAATCTTCTTTTTGGTTTTGTGTTTCAAGGCCAAGCAAAATAAATGCATGGCCATGAAAAGTCTCTGATCTTCGTGGAGATGCTGCATGTTGAACAATGGAAATGCCGCCATAATGACGTAGAAGAATTTCCCTTTCCTCTTTCGGTCTACTTCCGTTTCCGCTTGCCGTTAACTTGCGAACGACTTTTAAAGTTAAAGTGCGCTCTGATTTTGCCGCTGACGGATACAAGACGTTTACGCAAACACAACGCTGACGCTATAGTGCGTACAAGCCTTAAAGATTGAATAACTCAATGTTCATGAAATTTTAAATTTGAAAGTTTAGAATTGTTGTGTACTTTTTATTATATAATTATTATGATCATTATTAAATAAGGGCCAAAATAGTACGGGGTGAGCAAAAATGATTTGAACGATTTCAAAACTTTCCTGTAAAATCGCTATTAGTTACGATGTTACGAATGGCACAGGTGGATAGAGGACATGTTTAAGTTTATTTTGTATGCTTAGCTAATAAATGTTTGGTATGGCCACCATTGTTAACACGACAATTGCCCAAACGGTACTGAAAGTCTTCCCAAACACGTCTATTGTTGTAATTGCAGTGCAAATGCGCATTTTAACTTCGTTGAGATCCCTTTTTTAAGGGCGCTACAAACACCTTGTCTTTAACATAACCCCATAAAAAATAGTTACAGGGAGTGAGATCTGGAGAACAGGGAGGCTACGCTAACAGCTGTTGATCATTTGCACCTTACTAAATGAATCCACCGTTGTGGCAACCGTTGGTTTAGGCCGAGTGGAAATGGGATGGTGCCCCGTCTTGCTACAAAATGAAGTCATCCGTGTCGTTTTCCAACTGTGGTAACAACCATTTCATTAACATGTCAAGGTAGTTGTAGCCTGTCACAGTGTTCTCTGCGAAGAAGAATGGGCTATACACTTTCTTCACCGAAATGGAACAGAAAACATTCATTTTCGGGGAATCCCGCACGTGCTCCACATAAGCGTGGGGTTCTCCGTTCCCCAATTCGCACATTGTCCAAATTCACTCTTCCACTGACATAAAAGGTGGTCACTGAAGAACATGGTGATCGCAAAGTTCTTAACTTCACATCACTGTAACATCGCCTGACCGAATGCTTCGCGATGACTGTGGTCGTTCGGTGAAAAATGCTGCAACCTCTGCAGGCGATATGGACGCATGTGTAGGCGTTTCTGCAGGACGTGCGAGACAGTCGTCTGCGGGATGCGCAGCTTTGTACTTCCTCTGCGTTTTGTTTTTTAGGGCTACGACGGTACGTGTCCCGAATGCGGTGTACATTCTCCTCACGGACTGTCGGTCGGCCACTCGACTTGCCCTTACAAATGCACTCTCTTTACTTAAATTGATCATACTATTTACGAATGGAGTTCTTGGAAGGTGGGTCGTTCTGAAATTTGGTGCAAAAACCACGCTGTACCACCATCACCGACCTGGTTGCGTGATATTCTAAAACACAGAACGCCTTTTCTCTGAACGCTATGTTGTCAACAACACAATATGGCAAGCGGCAGCGGCCATCGTTTATTACACGCCCTACAGCCAAAATGACCCACTGTTATCGCGTTTGTCAGGACTGTACATACCGGATTTAAAGTTGCCGTGGGACTAAGGTCTTATTTCATAGTTTGAGATGTATAAAAAACAAACTTGAACCTGTGCTCTATCCAACTGTACCATTCATTGCATCATAACTACAATAGCGATGTTACAGGAAATTTTTGAAATCGTTCAAATCATTTTCGCTCAACTTCTATATTGTCCTTAATTAATTCAAAGAATTCAGCACTGGTTTATTTTACCTTAACTACTTAAATTTTTGATTGCTTTCCATGTGTTTCCAATTCACTTTCTTAACGCAAAGAAGTTTTGACTTTCCTCTGATGTAACTCATTTTGAAACTCTTTCCATTAGTGGTTATTTTTCATTGACATTTCTTGGCTTCTAAAATTTCTGAATTAAAAAAATGTTTTGAGCTTTTCTTTCGACTGAATCATTAGCTTCTTTACCATTGTTTTTCAAAGACACACACTCACAGAAATCCAAAGGTTTTAAATATAAAAACCATTTGTGGATTCTTTGATTAATAATAACCAAGCAGAATAATTTAATTGAAAAGGAGTGCATTTGCAGAAAGAACTAGTGACAAATAAGCCAAAGACAGATTTCGATTATTTCTACTGTATATAAATATATATCCTACAATCGAATAAATACTTCAAATGAAATAGTCTTCTGGTCTCGTTGAATCGAATGATCAATTAAATAAATAATATTCTTAATAAGTAAGCCCCTTCAATCTTCTTAAATAAAACCGTTAAAATAACCTGCGGTGATTCTATACTTCATCCCCTTTCCTTCTTGGATATTTACAGGAATTCTGCTTCTGGATGATTCTCTGCGGTGAATATTCAATGCCTCTTCCGTTTAACATCGTTGAAATTCTCTGAGGTGACTTCCAATGAATATTACCTAATTCTTTCAATCGCTATCTTTCACTAAATTTCAATTCAAGAAATAAGAATACTAATGAAGCATTATATCGACGCACGCACAGACACAGTCAACATTAATATGACACGCGATCTCATCTCAAGGGCTAAGAGATACGCCTTTTGTATTCACTTTGATTGTTGGCTTTTCTTTTCACTGATAATAATTATTTCAATATTTATTTATAAAGTACATGGGTCAAATAAGGCCCCGTCTTAAATAAGGCCCATCCTTCGTTTTATTAATAGAACGTTGACAATTTACCAAGATTAGTTATGTTTCAGACAGGTCCTGGCTTATAGTGGCTACACCAAAAATTAGGTCTGTTGAAGTGGATAATTTCACCATGTTTGTTTCAGTTGAACAGTAAAAGTCGCCCGAAGCTTTTGTCGTTACTATTTCAATTTAATTTGATAAATCGTCTGCATTTTTTGGCAACTTAATATAAATAAACATGTTTTATGTCATTTTAAAGTGTATAATGAGTAGAATAAGATACTGTATTTGATATTTTCCAGTTGACGTGCATTTAAATACTTAAGTAAAACAATGAATGAAAGCGTGGGTTAACAGGGGCTCCAAATAAGGCCCTCGACTGATGAACCAAATAAGGCCCATCAATTATCATGTATGTTTTCTTATGAGTCTCATAAGCACATTTTATAACAAAGTAATTAGCTTATATATAATGAGAAAAAATATAAAAACAATCATCAAAGCTAGTTTTAAATTCACAATTTTATAAATTAATTACTAATTAATTATTAATTTGTAGCTTAATATTTAGTCAGAACTAAACGTTGGAAATTGGCTTTTTTCATCGCCATGCTCTTGTCCCTGTGGGCGAGTTTGCCTGTGAGCTAGAGACAAACTTAGGAATCCCGGAGGGAATGCTGAAACACCCTATATTTTATTTGATTTAAATTTAATTATATAATTATTTTGGTTTAAATATAATTATTCTAATTTAATTGATTTCTGCTTTTTTTTCCTTATTTATTATTTATTTACACATGGGCCTTATTTGGGACAAGTAGTGGGCCTTATTTGGAACAGGGAGTTCAAATAAGGCCCGTTAGTTACATTTGCAAAACTGTATTATTACAGAAAGAATTTCAAATACCACTAATTCTAAATCCACTTTTTCATAGCAGCACACCTTAAACTAATTTTCAGTACAGTTTTCATAATTTTCACTCTAGCAGTAAAAATATTAAAAAATCTTTAAACGTTAGGTGGGCCTCATTTGGCCGATGTACCTTATTATGTAATATCAGCACACCATTGCTGCATTATTGTTACCTTTCATAATTTATAGATAGATATGTCCCATAAGAGGCGCCAAAGATTTAGGATCCTGCGCTTCATTGAGATCAGTTCAATGGTCGCCCGACTTTACCCTTGGCTCCAGAGCACTGATGGATCCCAAGGGAGGAGAAACGCCTCCACTTCAGCCTCGGATTCCTCCAGTTCGCCTAAAGTCAGTGGGCATCCTTTTTATGTAGGAACAATCCTAACTAAACAATCATTTCATTTAGAAATTGTTATTATAAAACTGTATATAAGAAGAAAATAAAACTGAATGACCAATTAGTAAAAGAGCGATGTTTCTCAGTGTACTCTTCAAGGAAAAGGGAAATTTATCTGTGTGACTATTTCTCTAATTTATTACTAATGCTTTTTCGGACAAGAGACGATTTTATCTTCTATTTTTCAAATGTTTTGCGTGGATCCTTGCTGAAAATTCATAAAAATTCCTCCTAAAACTCATAAAAGCATTTGAACCGAAAGTCAAACATTTTCAATTGGTTTCTTAATGAAATTTACTGATTTTGTTATTAATTACTAATGGGGAATTCCTTTTATTTTCAGAAAACGGGAAAAACAATCTACTTTTATTTTTGCAGATATTCTAAAAAACGTGATCGGTTATTAAAAAAACAAAATAACTATTAAAAAAAGTTGTAAATCTTTATTTATAAAGATAAAAGTGTGCATTGTAAGGCAATGAGTTCTTTGTTTCAATTGATTGTTGTTGGAAAATTCATCAGAGTAATCGAATTACAAACCAAGGTCTACAACAAACGCGGAGTTTGTGGTTCATTTTAAATTCACGAAATGATTTCTGTAAGTTTTGAATGTACATACTTTAGAAACGAGCATCACAATTCGGTTTCCAAAGCAATTACAAGAGACAACTCCGATGAAAACTACTTCATTCAACAAAAAAGTACGTAGATGTTTGTACTGATGACAAAATGGATTATTGCCCTGAATTCGTATTTTCAAATATTTAATTATCTAAATTATTAAGGTATTTAGTTTTATTACTTTTACCAGTAGTTAAATTGCTTTACGTTATTCATACTTTTATATTTTATTTAGATTCGTATTTTATGATGTTATTCTTACTTATATTTTTGGAAGTTATTATTATTAATTTTGTCTGTTTTTACTTATAAGATCTTTCTGGCATTTATCTTCGTTTCTTTTGTTTTCCTGTAGAAATACTTTTTGTTGCTTCCTTTGCTGGTTTCGTATAATTATAGTCTTAATGAATGATCAACATTTCTATTCTTCGAATAAATTCCCGAGAACTATTCGTAGGAAGAATAAAAATTTAATTCAAGTTTAATATTTTTTTTATGATGGGTTATAAAATCTATGATGGGTTAGATTAGATTATATCTGTGCATCTGTTTTTTTTTTAATTTTTTTCAAATTTCATGTTAATTAGGGGTCTATCAATTTGTGGAAATTATACAAACTTTATACATTGAAAAATATTGAAAAATTATAACATTTTATGTACAAATTAAAAATGCTTTGTATAAATTTGTACAAAAAATAATGAACAAAAAATATTTTTCAATATTTGGAAGTTAAATATATGAGAAGTTAAGTTATGTTTTTTCATGAATTTTTTGTTTAATTTAATCCAAAATAAATGTTTATATTTTTTCTAATCATCTAAAGAAAAAAAACTCTACCTTTATTTTCAAATTCTTAAATAGAAACAATTTTCGGAAACAAGGAAGGGAAACGAAGTTACGTAATTTTATTCCCATCAAAAACGCGCAAAGTAATGGAATAGATAAAAGGATTAATATTCAGTGTTTGTAGCAATAGAAATCATTAGTTTATTATTATTATTACTAATAATAATAATAATAATAATAATAATAATAATATTATTATGTTTGTATGTTTCAAACCTTGGGTTTCCCCAGCAAAAACAATATGGCGGGTCAAGGACCAAAGCACATATTGCCAAGTATAAACATTCCATCCCAATGTCTTTGGTGAATTGTGTGGTGACTTGTAGTAAATTAGTAAGTTGTGTGTTGTTTGTGGCGTAGAGTTTAATATCATCCATGTAGAGTAAGTGTGTGATTTTATATGGTGTCAGAGTGCCTGAGGTAAGCCTATAACCGTGTTTTGTGTTATCTAGTATATGGCTCAGTGGATTCAAGACGAGGCAGAACCAAAGAGGACTCAAGGAGTCTCCCTGGAAAATACGTCTCCATATGGGAATGGGATCTGTAGTGATGGAGGTGTTGGAGGTGCATAGATGTAATGTTGTGTTCCAACTCTTCATTATGGCATCTAAGAATGCCGTGATCTTGGGGTTTATTTTGTAGATATGAAGAGTGTGTAGGAGCCAGGAATGAGGGACAGAATCAAATGCCTTCTTGTAGTCGATGTACGCAATATGTAAGTTCCTAAACTTCGCGCGCGCCTGGCGCAGGATTACAGAGTCAATAAGGAATTGCTCCTTACAATCCTGGGAATTCCTGCGACAGCCCTTCTGCTGTTCGGAAAGAATGTTATGTGTCTCGATGTGTGTGTAGGTCTTGTATGCGAGATAGGAGGTGAGGAGTCTGTAAAGTGTGGGGAGGCAAGTGATTGGACAGTAGTTAGCAGGGTGTGCTGTTTCAGTGTTCTTGTTCTGTAGGCATGTGACACCCTGTGTGAGGAAACGAGGCATATGTTCTGGGTGTTGAATTATGTTAGTGAGTGTAAGCGCTAGCTTTCCATGCAGGGACGTGAACCTCTTGATCCAGAAGTTCTGGACGCCGTCTGCACCAGGAGCCTTCCAGTTGTGTGCATGTTTTAGTACTGTCTGTATGTCTGCGAGAGTAATCCATGGAAGTACATGAAGGGCAAGTGTTCAGTGAGTTGTTGTTCGTCTGTGATCCATGGTGCTTTATCATTGTGGGGGATAGGATTAGACCACAGAGACGACCAGTATTCATGTAATGCCTCGCTGGTGGGAGTGTTTGTGTTATTTATAGTAAAGGAAGATGTACCGTAAGTGATCTGTAGAATTTTTTCTCATTGTATTGAAAAGTGTTGTTCTGTTGTTTGCGCAGAGTGCACTGTTTCTATCTTTGTAATCTTTTTGCAAATGCACTGAGTTTTTGTGTCGAGATGTTCCTGAACCTGGTTATGATGGTTTGAATGTGAAGGCCGAGTATTTGTGCTTGAATATCTTCCCAACCTGGGACGTAAATTTCTTTGTTTTGTTTCCTGCACAGTATTGTGTGAGCCTGGATATGTCTCCTCTAAGGTCGCTGATGCGACCCTCAAGGCGACGTCTCCAAGGGGGGATGTATTCTTGTGACTGTGCAGTGGGAGGTATGTGGTGTTGTTTGATTCCAAATGCCCGAATGCTTCCTTGTGCGGCGCAATAGAGTGTTGTGTGTGTGTCTTCTAATGTTTGGATATTGTCAAGGCGTTGTGGGATAGTGTGTGTTGAGATGGTTTACGACTGGGGACAGTTGTTTTGATGTGTGTACTTTGGGGAGTGGAGGCCTGAATGTCGGGTCTGTGCCTGTGTATTGTGCCAGTGCAGTGTAGAAATGATCATGAGCTGCACGTAATATTTCATTAGTTGTATTGTTGGGGCATGTGTACTGAGGGGTAGAGATTGTTTCTGTGTTTTCCATAATGGTGTCTTCTGGTGGGGTGGGATGTGGTGTCCTTTGGTTGGATTCAGCGACTTCTTCCCTAATTTGTGCAATTATGCATGGGAGAATAAGATTGTTTACTACAATTGAACGTCGATGATCCGCTACCCGCTGTTCGCTAAGCCCTAACGATGGATAGCGTGTGGTGAAAGCTTGGTGTAGTGCCTGTCTGTATCCTGTTAGTTGAGTACCTAACTTTGTAACAGTGAAGAAGTCGCGCATAAGATCCTGGTTCATCTGTGGTGACCATCGGATGCGCTGGCGTGGTTTCCCAGTCTTGGTGGTCGCCTGCTCTGACACAGACGAAACACTTCCGACTGTTCGGGCTGGATGGTGTTGCCCGGGCATTGTGGTAGCCATACTACAGGATGGGGTGCCACTTTCTCCACCCCCACCTGCGGGAGACTGTAGTAGATTTTTCGAACGGAGGCCTCTGCCTAACCCCTGCGCCACACCCGATGCAGCATGATCTGTATTAGAACGAGTTCTCATCATGGATGGTTGGACCCTTTAGCCTACCCTAAAGCTAGTGTAGGTCCCGCTCCCACCTCGAGGAGGTAGGGTCCATGGGGGCTTATTATTATTATTATTATTATGTTTGTATGTTTCAAACCTTGGGTTTATTATTATTATTATTATTATTATTATTATTATTATTATTAATGTTTGTGTGTAAAATAATATAAATAATATAAAAAAAAAAAATCATTGGTTTAGTTGCGAAATTTTTCTGTAGGTTTTTTTTTTGTCTTCTTGCGGAACTTTTTAGATAAACAGACATTTGGAAAAAATGTCAAATAGTAAGTTTCTTTAATTCTTAAATATTCTTATCAAGTTTCAAGAAGTTGCATCGATTCAAATGAGGGAGACAGACAGACTGAACATCAACGGAAAAGAACTTTAAAAATACCAATGCATCAGAAATAACCTCATCGAATCCACTTTTGACATTTTACAATAATATTTAATGTATTAAATTATAAAAATTCGTAAGTTAAGAATTGAAACAGTAGGATTTTCTTTTCTAATTACTCGAGGGGAAATTTTGTCGTTTCTTTCTCCCGTGGAAGGAAGTCGAAATGATGTCAAATGACTTAAGTTTATTCTTTCGTTCTTCGTTAAATAAACTAACTACATTTTATAACAACTTCTTACAAAAGAACCCAAGCGGATCGAAGCAAAAGGTCTAATTATTCCTAAAGACAAAGGAACCTTGTTGATTTGATAAAGAGTTCTCAATTATTATTAAGCTCAAGAGAGGTTCATTCCAGTCTCAGTGTTTGCTAATAATAACTTTTGTATCATTACACGAATCTTCTTCAATCTTGGCATGCCTATTAAATGGCTACAAACGATGTAACTTTTATATTTCTAATCTTTTCTAATATTTCTGATGAATCTGATTAAATGAATCTAAATAATGCGGATTAACCTTTGTTTTGTTCAGAAAATGGGAAATGATATCAACGGCCAATTGTCATTTCAAAATTAACTTATATTTTTTTTTCTACTTTATTTTGTTTTCACGACTTTTAAGAAGAAAAATTAAAGATTAAATCTTACAGAAAGTAAGTTTTTGGTTCTTCAAGAACTTCTTGTTAAATTGTTTTATTAAATTTAAATAAACTAAATCTGGGGATTTGGCAAACAATGATGAACTATTAGGAAACTAACGCAGCTTCAATTCTAAGTCTGTAATTAAAAAAACAAAACAAAAAAAAAAGGCACTTAGGATCAACCAATCAAATGATTTTAAAACTAATGAAAACTCCCTTTAAATCTTTGCACTGTTTAGGTCACCCATTAATCAATATCCACAAATCATTTGAAACAAGGTTTAAAAATATTAACAAATTCTAATGTAATTTCTATTAATGATTATAAATGGATTTTCAACCTAAGTACATTATGAGGATTATTCCAAACAATTCGTGTTTACTAAATAGAATCAATTTAATTTAGGTTTTGATGGTCAGTTAAAATAAAACAGATTATTATGAGAATGTTACTATTTCTCTGCTTCTCTTCTCCTAATGGTTATCTTCTCCTAATAGCTGCTAACCATTGATAAAATAACTGAATAGTCACATGACCAGATGTCCCATATTGGACGCGATTTTTCCGTTTTTTGAGGTTGTGTCCCGTTACCCCGATACATTGAGATTCTGTTCCGTATTTTAATGCAATTTATCATTTCTTTACTTTCACAAACTGAAGAGTATTTAACCATTGCATTTCCAACGATAGATGCTTTTAGAATCTAACAATGTCCTATTCATTCCTTTCATTGCATTCAATTGAGTGCATTTTCTCCTCTACATTCAAGTGTCACGTATTTTTATTTTCAAAATCTGATCACCTTTTAATTAAGCCTAAGTCCATCTGAAATAGGGTTGCCATATCTATCTGGAACCTCTTCGGGACACTGAGATGGGGGTGTAGAAATGAAGTAAAAAATTTATTTAATATAATTACTTTTTATTTAGAACACAATTACATGGAACTTGTTGCGACAGAAGTAGTTGGTACACCATATTTTTCGGAAGATTTAGAAGTAACTGAGGCTGCATTTACAGGTTGCGCTAACAGATAGCATTACTTCAGTACTTGAGCCAAGCTCGTAACAGTATTTGCAAAATCGGGACAAAATTGGGTCTTGTCCGGACAAGAAGGTCCATAACGGTGACGATCCCGATATATCGACGGATGGCAACCCTAATTTGAAATAAAGTAAATCAATTAATAAGTAAAATTGATAAAAAAATAAAGTTTTTATTTGATTTTACAACAATAATATGGGCAGGCCTAATATTTAAGGAATTAAAATAATAAAAAGATTTAGCATTGTTTGTATATTCATTTCCAAATAGTTTATAATGGTTTCATTTTGTACTAATCCAATGGATTAAACAGGTCACTTAGTATTAATCCAGTATTTAACAATTTCGTCTGTTTTTGGATTTTTTAAAATCTTAACTATCAATAGAATCATTGTAACCTAAATCCATTCCAGTCATTTTTGTATTCCTTCTTTGAAAGTGATTCTCGTGAAGTCAGTCTGTGTGTCTGTCTGTGTGTTCCTCTTCTTGAAACTTAACATGTACATTTAAGAATAAGAAATGATTTTACTCTTAATTTTGAAAGTTTTTTTCTTTATTTTCTTTTACGTTGCTTCTAATTAGATGTTATAATTGAAACGAAATCTTGTAGATGTCTATTTAGTGTCTATTTCTTGTCTTTCGCATCCAAAGCAAAAAAGAACAAATAACCACTTTTTTTCTTTTTCATTGCAAAGTTCTTAACTGAGATCCTCCCCCCCACCCACTATTCTTTTTTATTTCTTCCCAAAGGCTTTCTCTTTTGTTCGTCTCGTAATTGAATCATATTCATTAATATTAAATTCCTCAAACAAAAGCAAATATTTCAAATTCCCATTGACTTCATTAGAATACCGTAATTGGTTTGAATTTTTAAGTTTTCTTTTTCCCTATTTCTAATTTTTCTTTCCGCATGCCTTTTTTTTTTTTTAATTATTTCCATCGTTATACCTTAATTATTCACAGTAACGACCTTCCCACGCAATATTTTCAAATTTCTTATCAATATTTTACAAAATCCAGTTTTGTAACCTACAGATTTCTTATGAGATTATGTGCAACAAATACTATTAACCTCCTATCTTATATTAATGAAAGTATTTTAAATATTTACACTTACTCTAATCGGCAGCCCAGTGATATTGGAGCCACGTTCAATTGCCGGCGGGGGTGGGGGATATTGTTACTTCTCCAGACTGACCCTAGGGTTGACCTAGCCCTCGATCATGTGGGTTTCTTACTGGGGAGTTACAGACGGGCGACCGTCGGAATGATCCCACTTCAATTGTGTCTGCCTGGCTTACAGTAATTCACCTTTATCTTACCTACATTCACTCACTATTTACGATATCCATTTTAATGATATCCATTGTTCCGAGGAGTATCTTTGATGTCAAGCGCCATCATTTTAGTTTTTCCAGAATTGTAACTAAATAAAAGAGAAAAAAATTAGTTGTTTCTTGTCAAAAGACCTATCCAACGATACCCTCATGACCTATGGTCTAATTTGAAATTTCAAAGCTGACCCCGATTACCCCCACTTCCAGTTTCTATCGGACATCCACGTGCTAACATTCGATTACTATTTGGTAAGGAAAATTTTCACGCGAACAACCTGTACCTTGTGGTTTTCGAGAAAAACAAGGGACGGCGATCTTCAACACCCTTATGTTACATAAATAAATCAATAAAATAACTGAAATAGATATAAAATTCAAAGAAATTTATTTTTATATTATAGATAGATAATATAAACATGTACATTCAGGTACATAAATTAAGGTTAAAAGGGAATTGCAGGAAACCATTGCTCGATAGTCACGTGTTCTGTTACTCTTTGCACAGTGACTCAGGGCATGTGTACGTCTGGCGGATACGTGGAAGTCAATACAACCGAGAGAACTCGTTTCAGAGGTGCAGGTATCCTGTGTGGTCTGGCATTACGATGGGCTCTCCATGTCTTTGTAACTGACCAGATATACTGGCATGTGATTATTCAACAATACGTCCATCTCTTCAGGGGTGCAACGAGACCTGTTTTCCTGTTCATGGACGACAATGCACGTCTCTATAGAGCGGACCTTGTCAATGAGTGTCTGGAAACAGAGGATAGCCGACGCATAGACTGGCCGGCGAGTTCCCCGATTTTAAACCTTATTGCATATGCTTGGGATATGCTCGGGAGACGCACTGCAGGACGGAATCATCCTTCTCGTTCCCTTCAAGACCTGCGTATAGCATTGTTGTAGAAGTAGAACTCAGCATTGATAATGTCATCGTTGTACAGCATGCATTTCTGTCCGAGGCCATCATATTCCATATTAACATTTCTGTAGAGCATTAAAATTTGCTTTTGTGCGAAGACGTGTCAATAACTGTGTGACTTAATTTGCTTTTTTTCCATTTTAACAATTTATTTCAGTCACGATTGTTGGTTTCTTGTGTTTTGACGCATAAATACACCAAACTGTTCCACATTAAAGAGCTCTGTGTGTCTGAATTGTCATGATCCTTAATTTATGGACATGAGTGTATTAAGATTGATTTTATTTCCAAATTATTATACATTTTGCATATATTAGATTTAAATTGTAATCATTTTACGTTGGATTAACTATTTTGATTAACAAACAAAACATATAACTTATTTGTATATAATAGGAAATAATTGCAAATATAATCGTAATATTATGTATATTGGCAATTAAGATATATACTTTATCGAAGTTATAATAAAAGTATTCGTCTGTTAAAAGAACAAATTAAGAATTAAATTGACTAAATAATTCAGCTCTAAAGAAATTGAAGTCACTGGAAAAAAACCAAAACTACATTCATATCCTGTAAATTCACATAAACATCGACACATCTTTAATCCTATTCTATTTTTTTTAGGTTAAATCAAGAGCAGTGATTTGGTTCCAAGGTCTTATCTTTGATTCCTACTAAAATAGTCAACTTCCTGTTTTCAACATTCAGTTAATTTTAAAAGAACGAAGAAGCAATGCAAAAAGTTTTCAAAATACGAGGGTTTCAAATGAATAACAAAATGAGAAATAAATCTTTTTGAAAATGGTGAAGATTAATGAAATTGTTTCATTCAAATGAAATGAAAGCAAGACATTGAAACACTTTTCTTAATAGGATCAAATTTCTTTTTTTATATTTTTTATTTAAGGTCGTTTATTTCAAATTATATCATTTGATGAATACAAACAACAAAAAATATATTCCATTCTCTGAAAAAAGTCCGCATTATCCAAAGCAATTAATTGTAATCATTTCAAAATCACGCACATATTAATGGATCACCTAAATGATATCTAGGTTGAATTTTTATCATCTTCATGCTACATTTTTCTCGACATGGATCCATGTAGGAAAATTTTCAAATATAAAACTTAGATCTTCTCTTGTCCTTAAATAGGGAAACCAAAATTCAAGAAGAGCCACCCACAGTAAAATGAAGTCAATGACAATGAAAAGGATTTTATAGGAAAGTCAAACAGGAAACGGTTTTCATTCAACATCGCTAAATGAAGCAAAGGGTGTTTTATGTTAAAATAGAAATTTTGGAAATGAAATCGTGGTTGATTTTTCTGTTGTATTAAGTAGTTGGTCGTCTTTATTATTTGGAATGATTTGACTGGAAGCCATTGATAAACGTTCCAGATGCTTCCGTATGTTTCTTCCTGACTGGAGCATTAGAACGAAATGGCTTCAGTAGAGCTTTCGGCTTCAATTTGTCAAATCCTAAAGCTAATCCTCCAGTGAGAGGATTCCAACCCAATTACCATCACACACACACACACACAATGGAGGTGGTTAACAGTTGTCCATTGACACCCACCAACAATTCCACTAAACAGGGAAGAGGAAAACAAGATCCAAAATATTAGAAATAATCCACAAAAGCTAAGGCATCCTTTTATGTGATCATCAAATATTTCGATGATTTTGTAGCTAATTCGATTTTTAGTTTTCTAAAAACGTAAAATAAAAAGGGATTTTTTTGTTTGTTTATTAACTTTGATTTTGTGAAACATTACTGACAGTAAAATGTTCTTTTATTAGCAAGAGTAATGATACAAGCAAAGAACAAATCTATATATTTATTAAATAAGATGAAATGAATTAAACATTAATGGAATTGTCACTTAATTATTAAACAGATCAATGTTATTGATTTTATTTTCATTCACAATTAAATTTCATTGGCAGCAAGGACTAACACTATACGATACTTTCTTGTTTAAACACAAATACGAAAAATACCTGTATTTTAAGGTAATCTCTCAATTATATCTTAATACAATAACATATTTACTTTTCTTGAATGTTATTTGCGAGGAATTCACGGGGTTGATCAAACGACGTCAAGTGTTAACGA
>JAFIDM010002131.1:108820957-108838450 GCA_023159025.1 Thereuonema tuberculata
TCGGGCCAGTTCTCTGATGATGTTGTCACGAGAAGACAGAAGCTTGACAAAAAAAATGGACTTTTTTTGTCCATTTCGAAAATGTACTTGGAAGTGTATTTACTAAAAAAAATCTAATGGAATTTTACCAGTATAGCTTCAGGGAGAGAAATACACTTCTAGAATTGAGGGGGCTAGAATCAAAGGCAGCCAAATCCATTTTAATTATTCAATAAAACAATAACCTGCCGTTATAGGCGTTCATTGTGCTATCCATTGAGTTGTAAATTCTTACTCTAAGTATTTTGAAGATTTCTTCATACAACGTTACCACATTATAAAAAAAAAAAAAAAAAAAAATTGTGAAATTTCAAAACATGGATTTAGCTGCCTTTGATTCCCTCAGTTATTCTAATATTTTCCCAAAGAAACCTATGAATAATTACAGCAACTTCAGAGTTTTACCATTTTTTTCTCAAGTTTATCAATAAATAAATTACATACTTATATTCTGCAGTTATGTTATTTATTTTAACAATTTAATTTCTTACTTCAAGAAACTAATATTATATTAAGTTAAATAATTGATTTTCGATAAAATTCTTGTTTTACTGATATCATAAAAATCTAAATAATATTACTTGTTTAATATAAATATAAATTAGTGTTAATTAGTTGAAAATGTTAGTTATTAATATTTTAATTCTATGTGTTTATTAACATTTTAGCAGTTTTAGAAAATGTGTAAAACTTATGAAATCTGAAAACAAAACAAACAAATGTTCAATTTAATTAAAAGACGTAGAAAAAGATAAATTACAAATTTCTATAATGTTATTCAAGCAATAAAGCAAATTAACGTGCGTTCAATAATTAATGCTAAAATTCAAAGTGGCCAACGCACATATTAAAAGATAAAAAGCTAAAACATTAAAAAGATAAAAACTACAGTTTCAACTCGACACCGCGAGCCATTGGCAAGTGGCTGAAGACAAGAAGACAGCGGTTTATATTGAAAATTAATCCAAGGCAGACCAATGAAAAAGCTGGGAAATGGGATGAGAAAAATGACCTGACATTTAACGATCCAGCAAAGAACTATAAAAGAAATAAAACAAAAGAACAACAAATGTAATTAAAAAAAAATTATGATTTAAAAAAAAAAAATATTATAATTAACCTATTAATCAAAGCCATCCGTGTCCCTATCTTTCCTGGGAAAACCATAAAAATAAATAGATTTTACGGACTTCATAAGAAGATTGCGGCAACAAAAGCGGCCATTATCTTCAATCAGATGTATAGACGTGGAGATCTTGTGCCTTCAGGACTGAAAATTAAAGTTGAATTGTGTGCCCCATCCATTCAGAAGCTGCTTCGTAAAATTCGTTACAAGATGTTGGCCTTACGAATTACGAACCATCATAGGAAATTAGGTGAGTTGACTCATGCAATCAGAACTACTTCTAACAAACTTTGCAATATGTTGTCACATCAGCAGTTCCTTGCGGTACTTTCTTTTGGAGCTAATGTTTTCTATAATTATTTTCAAGCGATATCTAAGGTTCATATAAAGAAACTAACTATTTTGAGCCTACGTAGATGGCCTTATAATTGCCATGCGCATAATAGGGTTGTCAACATGACGGATCAAGTGATTACTCCCGCCCAGCTTCAACTGTTAGGAAGAGGTTTGAAGTTCGGATTGCAGTCGCAGCCAAGTTACGATGACGTCATCGCCAGCATCGAAGTTGGATTGCAGAGGTTACCCTAGCCTATTCTCCCAACGACTAGAGGTTTCATCAATGGCATCATAAAGAGTGCTTTTGCAAGGAAACGGGACTGTCCCAATATTAGTCCTTTGGAGAGTGTTGCCTTGCGCCAGTTTAAGCGCGATAATAATATTAAGAGTTGTGCAAGCTGATAAAGGGGGTAAAGTTGTAGTCCTTACTAATGACCAATATTTATCTGTGGGGGATAATTTTATTAACACAACTCCAGGGCTGTCATTTTTCTCTAATCGAGATAAATGCGTTGTTAATCGCATTAGGTTAATTGCGCGTAATTTGTTTAAGAGCGCGTTTGTTTCTTCTGATTTTGCAGATTGTTTGAAGGATGAATATTTAAAGATCCCTAAGCTTAGAATCTTACCAAAGGTCCACAAGGATGTTAATCATCTGGGGCTTTTCCCTGTGAGGCCCATAGTTAATTGTACTTCGTCTGCGATTGCCATCTTCTCGAGGCATATTTTTAATAAGTTAACTAAATTTAAGATTTCTTCCAATTTTGCTGTGGCCAATAATGAGCAATTCATTTCGAGGGTTCAGAATTTGGCTTATCATAACAAATATAGTTTCTTCTCCTTAGATGTTGACTCGTTGCTTACCTCAATATCCTTGGATCTTATTTCTAATGCTGGGCGAACACGTACCAATATGCGGCAATATTGGTGGACAATATTGGTCATTATTGATATTGGCAGTTGGTATTGTGCGCAAACACACAGGTTTTCCTTTACGAGTATTGGCCTGGTTACGGCGTTGCTTACTAGGGAGAGCTAGAGAGAGCGTGTTTCCGTACAGAATTGCTATAGTAGTAAACGCCGTCCCTCTGTAGAAATCAATTAAGATTCTTTTATTATCAATTGACAAAATGTTGTTGTTTGAATTATCTGTTTTGGGCCGACCCATTTTGCTGATTTTAAGCCTTGTTTCTCAAACAAAATGGCCGGCGTGAGTGAGTGATTTTCCGATTTTCAAAGTCCCGCCTTCCTTCTACGTCACCATTGTCACGTGATTTCATCCGTTCATGTGATTCGCTCGCTCACCAGCAATATTTCTCGCCAACTAAAATTGTTCCTTTTTTTCCGACAATCGCCAATGGGGATATTTTTATTGCTGGAAACGGTAGGTACCAATAAAAATGACCAATATTGTCTACCAATATTGCCGCATATTGGTACGTGTTCGCCCAGTATAAGGCTTTTCACCACATTCAAAGTAAGTTTCACAGACATCATGTTGCCGATGTTTCTCTGCAGAGAATCATGCCATTAATCAGTGCTTTGTTTGATTTGCAATTTTTTGAATTTAACGGCTCTTATTACAGGCAGTCCATTGGATTGTTCATGGGTCCCGCATCAGCTATTTTAGCCGAAATTTGTATGATTTTTATTGAGGACATGGCTTTCCAGTTGTTTGATTATGGGCATGTGCACATCCCTCTGTATTGCCGTTATGTGGATGATCTTCTTTTTTACTCTGAGGATTCCATCCAATTGGGTATCATGGACATCATTAATGATATCCACCCTAACATCAAGTTTAAAATGGAGAAGGATGCAATGCAAAGGTTTCGGGTGTAGGTACTTAGGGGAAACCGGCCAGCCAATCAAGCGACATATGGCACAGCATAAGGCGGCGGTTCGTACAAATGACTTTAATTATTTAACCGCTATTCATGTACGGGAAACCGGGCATGTGTTAGAATACGACCGTCCGGTTATTGTTTGCCACGAAGAGCATGAATTACGTCGTAAATGTAGGGAGTCCCTTCGAATTAATTTTCTTTTTCTTTATTTTTAATGTGTATTATTGTTTTTTAGTTTAGATTTGTGAAGGTTCTATTTATCTTTCTATTTGTATTAAACTGTTGAAATTTTAATTCAAGGGAATTCAGTTCATTTAATACCAAGAGCATGAATTACGTCGTAAATGTAGGGAGTCCCTTCGAATTTTAATGGATCCCCTATGTTACAACGATACGGTATCCGTAAAATCTATTTATTTTTATGGTTTTCCCAGGAAAGATAGGGACACGGATGGCTTTGATTAATAGGTTTAATTATAATAATTTTTTTTTTTTTAAATCATAATTTTTTTTTTAATTCATTTGTTGTTCTTTTGTTTTATTTCTTTTATAGTTCTTTGCTGGATCGTTAGATGTCAGGTCATTTTTGTCATCCCATTTCCCAACTTTATCATAGGTTTGCCTTGGATTATTTTTCAATATAAACCGCTGTCTTCTTGTCTTAAGCCACTTGCCAACGGCTCGCGGTGTCGAGTTGAAACTGTAGTTTTTATCTTTTTAATGTTTTAGCTTTTTATCTTTTAATATGTGCGTTGGCCACATTAAATTTTAGCATTCTATAATGTTACTTTAATAAGATAAGAAATTAATCCCTCTGTGAAGTACTTTGAAACAAGGTAACATAGTTCCAATGATTGGAACTGAAAAGTAAGAAAAATATGTTTGAGACTTATTTGAATTCCATTTTTAATAGACAATTTAGTCACAGTGCCTAATTAAAGCTTCTCCATTAGAAACATCCAAAGTATTTCTAAAAATCTCAAAATTATGTTTCTGCATTGTATTATTCTGTTGTTTTGCAAAAAGAAAAATAAAATAATTAAGTTAAAATCAGTCAAAAGTTTGCGTGGAACGAAATATGGAACTAATTT
Source organism: Thereuonema tuberculata (assembly GCA_023159025.1). Taxonomy (NCBI): domain Eukaryota; kingdom Metazoa; phylum Arthropoda; class Chilopoda; order Scutigeromorpha; family Scutigeridae; genus Thereuonema; species Thereuonema tuberculata. The sequence continues at coordinate 108,825,397 of JAFIDM010002131.1, forward strand.
TGTTCTGTTCTAAAAACGTTCCTTTTACAACAATTGCCCTTCTAGCAATACAATCTCCGTCTCAAAATAAAAAAACATGATTTTGGATGATTTCTACGTCTTTCAAGAATAAGAAGATCCCCTGTTTTGGTTAGAATCAGAGGAATTGTTGTAAAGCGGGGCTTCTACCACAAACTCTTCTATGTCGTTAAGTGATTTGTAGGAAACATTGATTGTAAAGAATATTTAAAACATCACACAAAAGATAGAAAAGATTTTATTAAAATTGAAATTGGTTGAAAACTTACTCAACTACTTAAAAAAGAGCTGAACTTCAAATCCTTTTTAAAACCTCTCTTTCCTTAGAAACCTCCGTTTTTTATATTTCTTTATAATTTTAAGGAGAAAGAAAACAATATAAAAGAAAAGTTATCTTCATATTAATTTATAAAATAATAACAATCCTTTCTCAAAAATTCCTTTTCCTTTCTGAAAATTGATTAATTCTTAAATCTAATTAAATTAAAACTTAATAAGTTTCAGTTAAACGTTGCTCAATTGTTTGTCATCAGTTAATTGTTTTGTTTTGTTTTGTATGGAAATTTTATCACCCGTGTCTTTTGTACAGGGATCCACATAAACAGCAACCTTCAAAATCAAACAAAAACATCCTAAAAGCGAATTAAAATCAATGTTTCTGTTCTAATGCTTTTTCTTTGTCACGTGCTTATTTCTAAACAAGAATCTACAAAAGAGCAATTTCAAGTATAGAAAATAGATTGCTTTTAAATTGGAAAGCCAAATTCAAGAAGACACATCCAGGTTGAAAAGTTTTGGTGAGAACCGCGAGTGATTCGGTGAGCGCAAGTGTGAAGTTTAATTACGTAAGGTCAAAAGGGGGAGAGGGGGTCCGGCAAAATCTCACCAAGGGGGAGGGGGGGGGGGGCCAGAATTTTTAAAAAACACCTCACATAATTAATGGACGGCCCCATGATGGTTCCTAACGTTGATGAGAACGAAACCCATTCTACTCCTATTAGGATCCGTCTAAAAGAATCCTCCAACAGGAATCACTTGGCTACAGAAAAGTATCTTAGAAATCAGTCCAGTGACCAGAAAAGAAATTAAGAATAAAAAAGAAGGATAAGAAAAAGTGCTGATCAAATTATTAACAATAAATTATATCAAAGTTGTAATGGCAAAATTAATAAAGAAATAAAACCTATTAACAATAAAATAGAAAAACCGAATAAAATGGAGACAGAAGCTGAATTCTTTAGTCAATTCCTAAAACCACTACAAAACCGAAAGTAATGGAAACTTATTTAAAAATAAGTTTATTCATTACCATTTTAAATCTCAAAATTGCTAAATTGTTTAAAATAATGTTTCGGGAATTTGATTATAAATTCAATTATTAATTTAACTTGAATCGTAATCGAATATTAGGCTACAGTAATGTAATTAACGTAAATAACTTTATTAATGATTAAGTTAAATAATCTAGAACTAATGATGTAAAATAGATTTCCTTTTCACTTAAAGAGTAAATTTAATTTATCTATCGTTCATTATTACTTGAATTAACTTCAAATTTAATATTTTAAACATCTCCAATTCTAATATTATAAATATATGAATAGATAGGAATGTGAATAAATAAGATGGTCAAATCAATGGTCAAATCCCTCCCTGCCCGTAAACAAGAGTTAATCTAAATTGTACTAATTTACGAACTTTGTTCATAAGGATAAATTGTTTGTGAGACCCCAGGGTTTCTTTTCGAATCCAACCGAAGATTCGATTCAGGAGATGGTAGGAACAAGTTTACTTCTCACGAGGAAACCTCTCGAACCTTACTATTTCAGATTTTAATGAAACTTTGTAGAATGAATCATTAGATTGTGTTTATAAAATGAAATAAATCTTAGATGCGGAATCGAGCGCGCAGGACCAATTTTTGGGGGTCAAAAATCTTCGAATATAGATCGTTTTACCTCTTAAACACCAGATGGCGCTAATGATTTGTTGCTAACATCTACACATAGTAGTTTCTTATTCATTGTAATAGCTAAGTTAAGTGGCGCCATCTGCTGCTCGTGATGATTGACTCATGATGTAAACTTATTCAAAGTGTTTATCTGGGGGCACGGCAGTGCCCCCGCCAAGACGACGAGCCGAAGGCAGGAAGGGCACTACGTACCTTTACTGGAAGTGTTTCGTCGTATTTTCGAACCCTCATAGCTTCGGCCTGGATAATACTAGAGAGCTCAAATTTTCAGGATAAGATGCAGTTACCAGACTAATGAAATACGCTAAGTTTCATTTATTTGGCTTTTATACTTTGGATTTTATTAATACCTAAAATACGTCGATTTCGTCACTGACTCACTCACTCATGATCATCAAAACATCTAGGGTACTTCCTGAAGTCCTAGAAAGCTGAAATTTGGTATGCAGGCTAGGATTAGCACACAAACAACAAAAAAATTAAGAAATTCGTAACTTTCACCTTCCAACCCCTCAAAAGGGGTGGGTCTGGTTATGTATTATCGAACCCTCATAGCTTCGGCCTCGATAATACTAGAGAGCTCAAATTTTCAGGATAAGATGCAGTTACCATACTAATTGAAATACGCTAAGTTTCATTTATCTAGCTTTTATACTTTGGATTTTATTAAGATCTGAAATGCGTCGTACCCTCAATGCTTCGGCCTAAATAATACTGTGTAATAATGTGATTTCTTACAAAAGTGCAAACAGCTTGTATATACAAGTTGACCAATAGAAAAACAGAAAAGTAGGGTATTGAAAAAACATCCATTTTCTAAATAATCTTAAAACTAAATTTAGTTGTAATAGATAATCCCACCCAAAACATTTCATGTAAAATAAGTTGCCAAGACTCACATGCTCATAACGCTTTCACTGTTAAAAAGTTATCAGATCTCATCTTACAAAAAGAAATGAAATCCCACCCAAAACATTTCATGTAAAATAAGGGGTTGCCAAGACTCGCATGCTCATAGCGCTTTCAATGTTAAAAAGTTATCAGATCTCATCCTACAAAAAGAAATGAAATCCCACCCAAAACACTTCGTGTAAAATAAGTTGCCAAGACTCACATGCTCATAATGCTTTCACTGTTAAAAAGATATGAGATCTCATGTAGAGCCAAGCTCCTAACTCTACGAGGACTTACTCTACAAGCCCTAACTCTAAAAACCTTATATCTTGGTCAAAAAGTATGGCTTGGCCGTTTCATGGAACTATTTCATCTCACCCAAAACATTTCATGTAAAATACGTTGCCAAGATGCTCATAACGCTTTCACTGTTAAAAAGTTATCAGATTTCATATAGTGCCAAGCCCCTCACTATACATGCCTAACTCTAAAAACCCTACTATCTTGGTCAAAAAGTGTGCCTTGGCATACTCCATATCCTTTATATAAATCCATGGGATTGTCTGTGTGACAGCCACGAAACGGCCAAGGCATACTTTTTGACCAAGATATAAGGTTTTTAGAGTTAGGGCTTGTAGAGTTAGGCCTCGTAGAATTAGGAGCTTGGCTCTACATGAGATCTCATATCTTTTTAACCGTGAAAGCATTATGAGCATGTGAGTCTTGGCAACTTATTTTACACGAAGTGTTTTGGGTGGGATTTTGTTTTAAATTTAAAGTTTCCAAATTCGGAAAGATTCTTAAACGTAAATTAGAAAGAATCAGATGTAAGAGGAAACCTTCTAGATTAGTTAGTTATGAAGTATAATATATCGATAAATCAATTCATTTACGACGCTGATCAATTTCATCAAAAACAGTCAGCATGCGTTGAATCTAACGAATTTCAATGCATTTTTATGAATTAAAAGTACTTAATACTTGATTTACTATTTTGTGCATTGGGTCCTTTATTAAACAGTCTCCTCTATATTTGCTTTGGCATTAATTTTTTTTTTAATAGCTTAAAAATGAGAGGTGCGTAGAAAGTTCTATTTGTAGTCAAGTGCAAATCAATGAGAGCTTATAACTTCCCGTCACAAATCGGTCGGAAGATTTTATTATTTTAATAAGTATATTTCAAGCAAGAATGCCTTTTTGATAAGTATTTTTTATTTTAAATAAGTATTATTTATTTTAATAAGTATTTTTCTCATATTTTCTTCTTTTTTTTTTCTTTTTCCTAATAGTAAGTTTTTTTTTTATTTCTTTTCGTTTCTTTATCTTAACATAAACAAAGACAAAAAATGTGATTAATTTGTTGAAAAAAGAAAAGTAAGCAAAAATCAACTTATATAATTTGCTAATTTCGTGTGTCTGTCTGTCTGTCCGTCTGTCTGTAACTCGATATAATTAAGCTATTAATAGATCCAAGGTTCTCAATGATACCATTGAATCAAGGATATTCAAATTGGATGAAATATTAGTTCATTTTGTCATTCCATGTTGGTTCCATGAAATTTTATCTGAAATTCTAACAAAACATACGTTCAAAAACAAATAATTTTGTTACCACTGCACCGATTTTAATGAAATTTGGCATACTTACTCAGTTTTTTACGCTGTTTTTGAAACTCAAAACCATTTTTGCCTAGAAGCTTCGTTCACAAGTTAGGGCAGTATTTAGATTATACAAAGGTGAGTTTTAAATGCCTTTCGGTGCTATGAGTCAAAAATAATAATTATTCTTTAGATAAATTAAACTTTAGATATTTGGTTGGTATTTCGTTTTTCTTTTTGGGTGGAAAAAGATCCTACAGATTAAACTCTCAGAACCTATATTACAGGTGTACAGGTAAGAAGTACGCCTTAATAAATCTGATAAACATTGAAAAAAAAAAAATTCAAATCAAATCATCAATCGAATCAAATATATATATATACTTATATATATAAATTGGCTGTCTGTCTGTAACTCGATATAATTAAGCTATTAAGATAGATCCAACGGTTCTCAATGGTACCATTGAATCAAAAGTTCTCAAATTGATGAAAATATTAGTTCATTGTGTCGTACTATGTTGTTTCCATTAAATTTTATTCTTAGGAACTGACCTCGACAACTGAAATTCTAACAAAGCATACATTCAAAACCAAATAATTTTGTTACCACTGCATCCATTTTAATGAAATGTGGCATACTTACTCAGTTGTTTACGCTGATTTCGAAACTCAAAACTATTTTTGCCGTAGAAGCTTCGTTCACAAGTTAGCACAGTATTTAGATTACATGTACTTTATATTTGATAGTTGATATAACATGATTTTTCAGATTTTTTTATGCATGTCGGCCGGCAGGCTTTTCTGCTAGTTAAGACAATAAAAACACTTTTAAATTTGAAATAGCAAAATAAACAAACGCACAAATAAAACAAATAAAAATAAAAAGCTTTGTAGAAATTCATAATATTTTTGTAATCTATATTACTAAAATCTTTTATTTCTCTGTCTGTCTGTCTGTCTGTGTGTCTGTCCGGCGCAGTTTTCTGTGAGAATGAAAAATAGAAAAAGTTTTTACAATGAAACATCCGCGACAGGAATCGAACCTGCAACCTTCTGATCCGGTCAGACATCTTATCCATTAGGCCATGGGAACTACAACTCTTTTCATATTGCTTTTTTGACTTATCTGTCAAAACTGAACTGACTTTGACTGAAAAGTAACAATTGTAATAAAAAAGAAAGTCAAAAAAGAAAGAAGCAGTACTTCTATTTCAGTTTTTCTGAAAGAAATCACTATTTGTAACTTGAAAACCACTGAAAAGTATAAATTGGAATGAAAAAAAGAGTCAAAAAATAAAGAAGCAGTATTTCCATTAAATAGAATATGCAAACTAATTAGGATATAAAATTCATGTGTAGGTACGTAGATGATACGTTTTCCATATTCGATAAAGCCGAGTTAAACAACATTCTAAAATTTTTCAATCAGATGCACAGTGATATTCAATTCACATCTGAAACAGAGGTGGATTGCAAAATTTCTTTTTTGGATGTATTGATTATTAGGAATGATTCTTCATTTGATACTACTGTCTATCGCAAAAGCTCCAATGCAAACATCACTTTAAATTATATGGTAGCTGGAACGTTATTGTACAAAACCAATGCTGTAAAAACAGCTGTTAATAGAGCTATCAAACTCTGTTCCAATGGCAAGCTACTATTCGAGGAATTGAATTTGATTAGAGGTATTTTCCAAAGCAACAACTACCCATCAGATTTTATTAATAGGATTATTCATAGGAGTTTAATTATGATAAGATCTCAAAATTCACATATTAATGATAATGAAGGCAGAAGCGTGTGCCAGTTTGTTTCCATTCCATTTGAACATTGTCTTAGAAGTAAACTTCCTCCCATACTAGGCCAAATTAATATCAAATTAGCCCATAAAACTAAGAATACATTGGGTAGGTTATTATGTCAAAATAAAGAACATGAACATGTACGTAATTTAGACAGAACTGATGTGGTTTATGGAATAAAATGTGCAGAAGGGGGTGATAAATGCCTATATATTGGCGAAACGAAACGCCGACTACAAATTCGTATAAATGAACACGAAGGGGCAGTCAGGAGGAAAAATAAGCGGTACCAAACAGCTCTGCATCATCAACAAACGGGACATACGCTACTCACCAATGAACCAATTGTTTATGCTAATGAGAAGGACACATATCTAAGAAAATTCATGGAGACTTTGTTAATAAAAACAATGAGATGCTATAACACCGAAATTTCGGTGACTAATGCCCTACAATATAACTTAATAAGACCATTTACTATTTGTTTTGATAGTTCATATAATAATGTTGCACAACATCTTTATTAATTTGGTAACAATTACTGTAAGCTATTGAATTATTACTTTGTATTGATTTGTTGAAATTCTTTTCTGGCTTCAATATTATGTTCGGAGCCATAGTTTTCCTTAATATTATGTTTATCATCTGAAGAAGAGGATTAAGATCCTCGAAACATGTCATGAAGTTTTTATAATGAAGTGTTTTTATTTATTTTTACTTATTGTGTGTGTTTGGTCCTTCTTTAATATAATTACGCACATCATGTCTGATAATTATTTACTTGATGTAATTTGTGTGTGTGTTTTCTTAATAAATAACAAATTGTTTTCCGTTACATACGCGAGGCTTCCGGAGCGAAGCGACGGATTGCCGACTAGTACTTCTTAAAAAAAATACATCCTTTCCACGGATTTGACATTTGAAATTATAAACTCTCAATGTACTTGACTACTTCAGACACCTTCTACCCACCTCTCATTTTTAAGCTATTAAAAAAATAAATTATAGAAGAGACTGTTTAATAAAGGACCCAGTGCACAAAATATTTTATTGAAATAAATCAAGTATTAATTCATAAAAATGTATTGAAATTCGTTAGATTCAACGCACGCTGACTGTTTTTGATGAAATTGATCAGCATCGTAAATGAATGGATTTATCGATATATTATACTTCATAACTAACTAATGTAGAAGGTTTCCTCTTATATCTGATTCTTTCTAATTAACGTTTAAGAATCTTTCCGAATTTGAAAACTTTAAATTTAAAACAAAATAAACACTTTGAATAAGTTTACATCACGAGTCAATCATCACGAGCAGCAGATGCCGCCACTTAACTTAGCTATTAAAATGTATAGAAGGAAACTACTAGGTGTAGATGTTAGCAACAAATCATTAGCGCCATCTGGTGTTTAAGAGGTAAAACGATCTATATTCGAAGATTTTTGACCCCAAAAAATTGGTCCTGCGCGCTCGATTCCGCATCTAAGATTTATTTCATTTTATAAACACAATCTAATGATTCATTCTACAAAGTTTCATTAAAATCTGAAATAGTAAGGTTCGAGAGATTCTTGTCAAAGAAACATTACCCTTTGATTGATCGGACATTAATTGCTCAGAAGTTGACGGATTTCATGAAGTAAAAGTTATTTTTTACTTTTTTAGCCTGCTTTCCTTAGTAAATAAGGATCAGCAAATTAGTTACTTGTGTGTATGTGTATGTGTGTGTGTGTGTGTGTGTGTGTGTGTCTACAGCTTTTTGAATCACGGGATAAAAGTTTAAAGACAAAACACTAGATAAAGCTTTTATATTTGAAATTTTTTGAAAAATCTGAAAAGAAAAAAGAACAGACAAACCTTCGAAAACGTGCGTTACATTATTAATTTTCTTCAGTACAAATAAATTTGAGGTTTGTGATGAAGAAGCAAAAACAAAATCAGCGATTCTCGTTTGAACAAGTATTCATTGGAATGAGATATTTCATCCGATTTCATTCGTTTTCTCTCGAGTTCAGTCAATGAATTCTAACTTATTTTAAAATAAGAAACCTACGAATTTGAAGACTTTCCTAATAGGTATTAGTTTTGTTTTCTTTGTGAATGAATTTTGAAGAATTAAAAAATAAAAAAAAAGCAACTCTATTTGAAAAAGCCTGAATATGCGGAGATGGGTGGGTGACACATAATGATGATTTAAGACAAATTAAAAAAAAAAAGTAAATCAGTCCAGTCATTCCAGCTAACGATTTGGTGGATTGGAAATAGGGGTGTGTGATTTCAATTGGAATAAGGTGTTATTTTAATTAGAATAAGGTGTGATTTCAATTAGGATAAGGTGTGTATCAAATGTAAGAAAATCTGTCCGTTTACAAACAAATGAACGAAGAAATGTTCAAGTTAAATAGTAGGACGAGAAGGTTCAAATCAATCATTTTCTTTACCTCAGGATAATTAAATGTGTTTGAGAAATCTAAATGTATCTATTTTCGGAAGGAGGAGGGTCTTCTTTGTTTTCAAAGACCATTACTTTCTTTTTCTGTTTTCAATCCGATTTGCTTTTCCTATTGACAATTGGAACGGCTTTTTAGAAGAAACCAACCCATTTCGGGAATTGATCTTCAATATTCCAGATGGTTCCACCGCCGAAAGAGACCTTCCTGCCTAAGTCTTTGGTTTCGTAAGAACACAAAGAAGCCATTGCACAAAGAAATCCTTCTGACTTCAACCCAAAGCTTTACCACTAGAGAACTTTGAAAGAAAACATTTAATTGATCTTTCGTTTCTAAAATTCAACTTTAGTTTCAGATTTACAAAAGCAATATTGTAGGATAAACCCTCGCTTACTCATTCAGTTCAATTGAAGTACAAGAAGCCTTTCCTGAAGAAAAACTATTTATTTTGGAGATCATTTGGAAAGAAGTTTCTGAGAAAATTTAAATGTACTTTAAAGGTTATTTCATATTTAAACACAACAGAAGCTATTTTAAGATTATAATATCTGTTTAACAGAAATAATATAAATTTTCCGTTTTCTAAAACAAAATTCACATTACTTACTTAAATTTTATTAATCCTATCACATCATGCGCTAATTAACGGATTAGTTCATTAGCGCACTGTTCAAGACATCAAAAGAAATCAGTATTTTAGGTTGCAATTTTTGACGCCTTCTTGCGCTAATTTACCGACAATTTAGTAAAAATATCAAAAGTTGGATTTTTTCGAATCCTTGTGTACAGAGTAAACCAACCAGTTGCAAGAAGATCAATGCAATGGTTCAAAAAGTTATTAGTGAAAACACGTACATACATAGACACAAGTAGCGAATCTTATAGCAAAAATAGCAAAATATAAAATAGAAATATAATGTATTTCTTAACTTTTATAATATTTCCAAGTAAAACGTTATATAGACATCCATTCGACATACTCCTTTTTACATTTTCTAAAAATACAATATTTTCTTTCCTTAAAAACAGGTAACTTCATCAGATTATGAGGACAGGAAAAAAGTTTCCTTTTTCTCTTAGAATTCGTTAAAAAACTATACAGTAAAAGTACTGTATATTTCACATTACGTAATTTTTCAAACAATTAATTAGTTGTTTGTAAAAATTATGTAGTGTGAAATATACCATTAGTAAATTTAAATGTTTGTAAAAATGATGTAATATAAAACTTTCATTATATAGTTTTTTAACGAATTCTAAGAGAAAAAGGAAAAGTTTTTTCTATCCTCAGAAACTGATGAAGTTTCCTGTTTAAGGAAAAGAAATATTGTATTTTTAGAAGGTATTAAAAGGAGTCAATTGATGTCTATAGAAATATAAGGAATGTCTTTCATAATACAGTTGAATGGACATTAACGTTGTAAGCATTTTTTTTTAAATTTAAATTTTGATACATTTAAGATTTCTTTTTTTCTTTTAAACATTCTGTAATTTTATTATAACAAATTCATCAAATTATAAAAAACACCAACTACAACGGACATCAATATTTCGTCTTAATTAAGACTTCATCAGGATTAATTTACAAATATTTTTAGGAAGAGAGAGCCCATCTCCCTTTCCTAACATCATTGAAATAAAACAAATCAAGAATTCTAAATTTTAAACAATCTAATAATACGAAAACGTGCTCTTAATCACATTCACTTTAATAGTTCAAAATTAAGACTAATCCATTTCACCGATTAAAATAAATATTATTAATTTTTCTAATTTATAATTGTCTTTTTTTTTTAATTGTCTTTTCTTAAAATTTTCACTTTATAATTGTCTTTACTACTAATTGTCTTTTTTTAATCTTCAAATTTATAATTTTTAAAATTTTCAAAATTTAAGAATTTATCCTTTCTTTAAATAATCACTGTTCGTAAACTTTTATCTTAAGTAATTCACACCTCTCTTCATCTCCATCTTCGCAAGCGCCAAGAGATTTTACCTCTTTCATACTTCCTTTTTTCTTGAAAAAAGCTTGTCCATACTTCAATCTTGTTTTATTTCAATGATGCTAGGAAAGGGAGATGGGCTCTCTCTCTCTTCCTAAAAATATTTGTAAATTAATCCTGATGAAGTCTTAATTAAGACGATGTCCGTTGTATTTTATAATATGATGAATTTGTTATAAGCTATGACATTTTAAAGTATTAAAGAATTTTAACATTCTGTAATTTTATTATTTGTATTAACTAGTTTCCGTTGCTAATTGGGTGAGTCCATTTGATTTAAGTTAAATATTTCGTAAAATCTAAAGTATCTGAACTCTTAATTTTTTTGTTTTCTTATTCTCTGGGATTTACTCGATCATTTCGAGATTATAATTTAGATTTATTTATAAAACCCACATTGATGGATAATACATATTGTTTATTATTTTTAACTGCTTCTTTCTTACAATAGCTTAAAATTGAAGAATGAAATCAAATGAAAATGAAATGGAAGATGCTTTAAATTATTGTTTTGTCTTCGTTACGTTCTAAGGATAAGTAGATTTCGTAATAATAATAATAATAATAATAATAATAATAATAACATGCACCACCCCAAGTCCGCTACGGAAAGGATGACTCATCCGTAGGAGGAGGCAAGGAGGGAGGCCGAGGACTCATCAATCTCATCACCCTACACGAAAAACAAGTAAACACACTTAGAGAACACTTCCACCAAAGAGCACAACACTCCTCACTCCACTCAGCCATTGTCAAGGCTGACACACACTTCACACCCCTGGACCTCGCAAACCCTTCTCTAACACTCACCACTCCCGACACCCACACACAGCAGCTGTGTGAATCATGGGCTCGTAAGGAACTCCATGGCAGACATCGCCACGAACTCAGCCAACCTCATATCGACATGGAAGCGTCGAACAGATGGCTGACGAGTGGTGAGCTGTTTGGGAAAACCGAAGGGTTCATGATCGCGATACAGGACCAAGTCATTCCCACACTCAACTACAAGAAACACATTCTACACGACGCAAACACACGACGACAGATGCAGGAAATGCCACACTACACATGAGACGATCGACCACATAATATCTGGCTGTCCCCTTCTGTCCCAAACAGACTACCTTGACCGACACAATCAGGTAGCATCGATCGTTCATCAACAGCTAGCACACAAACACTCACTTATTAAGAACACGGTCCCATACTACAAGTACACACCACAAAGCGTATTAGAGTCACCCTCACATAAGCTGTACTGGGACCGTCCCATTCACACAGACAAAACTATACATCACAACAGACCTGACATTACACTTGTTGATAAGGTCAACAAACAGACCTAGCTCATTGATATTGCAGTTCCCATCAGCAAGAACATGCAGAAAACTCACGCTGACAAGATAAGTAAATACACAGACCTAGCACACGAGCTCCAGAAGCAGTGGAGGCAGGACTGAGTACGTGTTGTACCCATCATCCTGTCCGCTACTGGTCTGGTGCCTCACACATTGCATCACAGCCTCAGCACACTAGGACTTCATAAAAACACTTATGCACAACTCCAGAAGGCTGTGGTACTCAACACAACACGCATAGTTCGGAAATTTATGGACACAAGCACACATCCCTAACTATTCTTCCAAAAATTTTTTTTTTTTTTTAATACACTTGGCAATATGTGCTTTGGTCCTTGACCCGCCATATTGTCTTAGCTGGGGAATCCCATGGTTTGAAACTTTTTCGATATAATAATAATATATAAAAGAAGCAAGAGAGGAGAATGATGAAGTGAGGGGGGCTGTGGCAGCGATTTTTTGCTTGGACAACATTTTTATCTTCTAAACACATATTTGGCGGCAAAAACCCCAAAACACATTTTTGGGGGAGGACGGCAAAAATTGAGTTTGCCCCCCTTATAAGATTACTTAGATCCAGCCCTGGAAATAGTTTAAAAAAAAAAAATACAACGCGAATAATAATTCTGTTTGAAACGAATATGTCTACAAAAGGAGAAGCAAAAACGACAAGAGAAGAGAAACTGAAATAAACCTGAAATTTACCACATGTCTCTGTTATAATCTCATCAAAATGTTTAAAATCGATTGAAAAATTTCATACACACAAGACTAAAAAAGCATAAAATAATTATTTAAATTTTTTTTTTTTAATACTCCACGTTTTTTAAGACTGACTAAAAAGTATAATATATTTTTTCCTAGCCCATACAGATAGTCCTGAAACTTTGTGATTGTAAATTTTTAATGGCTAGGAAAATACTAGTAAGATTTAAAACGAAAAA
>JAFIDM010002131.1:108838850-108855770 GCA_023159025.1 Thereuonema tuberculata
TTTTCTTATCTTTTTCTATTTTTTATTTTTCTTATTTTTCTTATTTTTTTTCTCTATTTTTCTTATTTTTTTTTTCTATTTTCTATTTTCTATTTTTTTTTCTATTTTCTATTTTTCTATTTTTTCTATTTTCTTATCTTTTTCTATTTTCTATTTTTCTTTAGCTTTTTCTATTTTCTATTTTTCTTTAGCTTTTTTTTTCTTTAGTATGTTAAACATGAAAAATTGTGAAGATTAAAAGAAATTGGATAAACATTATCACGACTTAAATAAACTAAGACAAAAAAAAACAAAACAAAACAAAAGACTCGCACAGAATTCGCAGAGAAAAAAACAAAACAAAAAACTGGCCCATGTAACGGAAGCTGAAGTGAATGAAGAATTAAGCCTCATTAGCCCAATAAAAGGAAAAAACTAATACAGTAATAATGAAAAAAGATATAGTAATAATATTTATTACTTAAATCATTTCTTATTGGATAAAAACATACCGAACTTAAATGAATTAATTGATTTAACGGATACAACGGAAAAGAATAATAACAGCAATAATTAGGAAACAGAAAAGGAATAAATGAATAAAATATAGAAAAATAATTCCTACAGACAAATAAATTCCTACAGATTTCTAAAAAAATATTTACATATAAACTGTTACAACCCCCACTTCAGTACTTTCGAACATGTCTAAACTCAAATAATGAGATAAGTAATTTACAAATTAAGCTTGTTATTTTATATTCAGTAAATACTCCGTTATTCTTACAGAACGTATTTACGAATTATTTAGAAAAAGCAAATGTATACCATCCAAATGAAATCTTTTCTAACGAAATCCTTTGAATTATTCCTCTCACCTGACATCTCGTTTGATAAGATATTTCATACCAATAAAATAGATAGATGAAGATCACTTTCACACGATCATTATATTTGAAGTGTAGTTTTTTGGCAGTTGTATTTTTTAAAAGCTTTTAATTTCGGTTGTACATTAGTTTATTAACTGAAACTATTATAAGAATTTTTCTAACATCTTAACTAATATTTTATTTTTTTTTTATTTTTTGATATTACACTTAAAAAAAGAAAAAAAAAGTGAGAAATATTTTGCAATGTGGTCATCATTCAAATCTTCAAGCTTTTCATATTTAAACAAGGTAGGGACAAATTGTCCCGTGGGAATGTTTTTCCTGGCTGCTGGACGATTCTTCTGGTGATTACTAATTTAGGTGAATTTATCTGAATGTGTTTCGATTCAAATAGCCATTTTTGTTTTGTGATTTTTGAAACAATTCATTGAGTTAATCTTATTGTAGAAGTAAGTTTTTTTTTGAAATCACGTGACTTGGAAGTGAATTTATGAAATCCTGCCTACCTGTTAACACAATGCGATAGAAATTCTAATTTCCTATTTATTCTATTGTGATCTTGTCCTGAACAAGTTGAAGTCCACTTTCTTTAAAATATTCCCGTTTAATGCTTTTCTTTTTTTTTTTTTCTTAACTTAAAAAAAACAAAATAAAAAAAATCCGAAAATTCTTTTTTTACTTAATATTGGTTGAAACTAAAAAGTTAAGATTTTTTTTCATTTTCTGAAGAAAGTAATTAAGTTGCAGTTTGTATTTAAGGTTTTCAGATTAATATGAAAGTTCACGAAGGCTTTTTAGGATTAACTAAACGGATTAATATCTTTTATAGAAATATTTTTATAATAATCCATTGTTTAGATTCTAATGCTGTCATCTTCTTCCGTTAATTTCTCAACGAAATACAAAACAACAAAAATACAAGAGTTCCTCTTATATTTTTTTCTATATATAGTCCTTAAATGTGCTTTCAAGTTTCAAAAAGATTCATCTAATTGTTCAAAGTTATTAGAATTAAATGACTTTCCTAAGGAAAAAAAAGAAGTTTCTGAACGAAGAAGAAGAAATGATAGACTTTTATTTTGTAATAAATAAAACAGTAAACAATGTTTCATCATCTTTCGTTAAGAAAAGACACGTTCCAAGATAACGATCCCCCTAACATCCAATTTCTCGAGGCAGTCCCTTGGGTCCATATCATGTCATGAAAGCATCGCTTTATTCGTGAGGGAAAAAAGTAGATGAGAAGATATCCTTCGTAAAACAAGAGAACGATTTTCAACCAAAGAACGAAATAAAAAACACTTGAATATTTATTTCAGAAGTTAACCCCAACCCCCACCCCCACCCTAAAAAAAGGAATTTAATTTCATGAAATATTGTCCGGATTAAATACGACCAAGAAAGAATTATTGCAAGATACATTTTTAAACATTAAAAACAAAACAAGAGCAGAATAATAAAAGTAATAATAATAATAATACATTTTTTAAGTCATGAAAAGTTTTAAAAAGTCTAAATTTAATTTTACATTTTAATATCGTCTGAAAAGTAAAAAAAAAAGGTAAACTGTACCACAACAGGCCATGATGGTTCTTGGGAGAGGTGTAGGCTCCCAGTGATTCTCGACCTACGGGACTAGTTCATGGTCAGTGCGACGCGTTTAACATCCAAGAAAGAAACTCGACAGAGAGTTGAGTGAACGTCTTGAGAAGAAATAAGATCCACTTGAAAACTATCATTTTATCCTTTTTCACTTAAGTTGTCAAAAATCTTACCAAAGATCTAAAACAATTACTACGTTCTTCCAATGCTTTTTCCTTCTGTTGTCTTCTACTTTTATCAACACTTGGAAAAGTCATCGCTACTCTTCAAATAGATTAATAGGTTTTTGAAGAAGATGCTTCTAGATCAGGAGTGATCAAGATACAGACTGAGGGATCGATGAGCAAGAAAATCAGCTAAAAAGTCGTTTTTATTTACATGGAATCATTTCATAAGTCAAACTCCCTCTCGACAATAGCTGTGTTTATTTTGAAGGTGTTGTGGATGTTTTCATCGCCTCTGGGTCAATGCAATCAACTAAATTCCAAACATTTTTCTTGGAACGAAGCCTTTTTAATTTTTCTTCCATCCACTAACATGGTTTGCATAGTTTTTTAAAAAAAAAATCCTGGAGCAACTTTGGTAATTTTTTAATTTTATCCACGTTTTGTACGAAAAGATTCTTCACGCAGATTTTTGTTGTTAAGGAAAGATTTCTTTTTAGTTAAAACTAAGGAAAAAACAAGTAATGTTAGTTTTTATTTAAAAATATTTCAATGTAAAGAAATGCGTTGCTTTTTAATTAATGAGAGAACTTAAAGCCTACTTCCTTGAAAATTTCTTAAAATTTCCTTACTTATATTTTCCCTTTCTAGCGACCCCATAAAAACGAAAATGTAACGGAAGAACTTTTATGTTCATTCTGTCCGTTCGTACGTCCTGTGGCCCAAACAGACAAAATTAACTGGAACCTTTATGACTTGTAGAGAAATTGTTTGTTTGCAGTCACTTGTTGTCTGTCAGAAAGTCACTTACAAAATGAAAGATTTCTGTGGTTTCGTGTAAACTAGAAAATCATTTTTTTTTTAAACTTATGAAAACGATCAAAAAGAAATCCAATTCAAGTATCAAAGCAAACAGATTCTATTTTTTTTTCCGAAAAAAAAAAATCCATATATTTTCTTAAATTGCCGAAAGCTGATTAATTCAACAAACCCAGTGGAAATTAATGGATTAAGGATTAATCTTAAGATGAATAGGATAGAACTTCGTTGTTAAATTTTCAATGCTTTTCTTGTGAATTTTTGTTTATTTTACGCGCTAATTTTCTTGGAACATCCTATTTTATTTAAAAAGATTTCAAATATAAGAATTATATAGTACTAAAAGAAAAACAGAATAGAAGTGCAACATCTGCAGAAAAGGAGGAACTAAAAAACACTTGTTATCAAACTTTTCGGACACTGAATCAGATGTACCCCTTGTTTGCCTAGACGATATACAAAAAAATTAAATAAACTTGATCCAAGTTTTTTTTTTAATTTTTCATTTAATTCAGGATATTCATGAAATTAAAGAATCCTTAGCATTTCTATCTGAGAAGTATGATGATGCACGGCAAAAAATACAGAATATGGAAGAAAATAATAAAAAACAAGATAAAGAAATAGTAAGGATAAGGGACTTGGAAGACAAATCCGAATCAATGGAAAAACAATCTAGAAAAATAAATGTGAAAATATTAAACATCAAAGAAGATGCAAATGAGAAACTATATGAAATCATAAAAGATGTGGCAAAGAAATTAAATATAAAGCAAGATCCCCAGGATATTGAAGCGCTGCGTAGGATACCAACATTTAATAATAAGAAAGTCAAACCAATCATTATCAAATTCGAAGAAAAGAGCAAAAAAATAGAATGGATGGAAAAACAAATCAGAAATGAAGATATCACTGAAAATGGAGATATGACACTAATCTTTATCAATGATAACTTAACCAAAAACCAGAAATTCTTGCTTTGGAAAACAACAATCAAAGCAAAGGAGAAAAATATAAAATTTGTATGGGTAAAAAAAGGGATCTATTTTGGTCAGAAAAGCAGAAAATACAAATATTTTTAAAACTGAAGGGACTGAAGATTTGGGAAAAATTAATTAACAAAAAAAAAAAACACCCCACAAACAAAATGGTTTCAGAATAAAAACAATCATTAAAACACTTGCGGAAAAAGGAATTATCCTTGATAAAACAAAAGTGTTTGAATAGCTACATAATTTATTTCGTGAGAACTCCTATCCACAATGGTTCATTCAGAAGAATTTCAAGTCAATCTACGGTAATCTACGGTAACACCCAATATAATATCAACAAAAATTCAAAGAATAAATCCACATTCGTTTCAATGGAGTACCACCCTATAGTGTTTCCCATCATCAAAACCTTTTTAAAAGAGTATAATATTTCACTCACATCCCCTAATAAACATTCGACTTCTACAATCACTAGGAATTTAACAGAAAGACCTAATCCTGTATTAGAAAAGGGAGTGATCAATTCAATATCGTGCCTACAAGATGGCTGACAATACATCGGAGAAACAAGCCATAGGTTGGGTGAGCGACCACCGTAGAGCCATCCAACGAGGTGATCCCACATACAGAATAGTATCCCACATGGCAGAAACAGGACATACAATCGATCTCCAGAACCCTACCGTCTTGGGACGATCTATGGACACTCAATTTCGAAAGTGCTTGGAGTCAGTGTTAATTCTGATGTCTAATAATAGTTATAATAATCAAATCTCTGTCAGAGAAATGTACCAATATGGATTTCCATTGAAACCCCGAGATCAACCCCAATAGTACCTATAGATCTTTAATTTAATGAACATCATTCTTGTATTATCACATATTCTGGTATTCTCTTATTTTCATCCAATTTTTTAGATTCATTATTTTAAGTCTTTATTTTTTCCCAATTTTAGAACTAAATCATACGTTCCTATGTGTTTTAATTAATGGTTTTCTTTTATCAGGGATAATTCCTCTTTCCGCAACTGTTTTAATGATTGTTATTAAAATTAACTTACAGGAATCATTATTAAGAAAATGATAATTAATGATTAAATATTTAGCAGAGTAATTAACTAACATAGATGTTCATTGGAATTTATAAATTAATTCCCTAATAGTACGTTACTGAACCTTAAAGAGAAAAAAAGAAATATCTATTTGATTATTTTTATCTTAATTTTTAGGTATTATCTTTGAAACGTAATAAGTTTTTCCATGTGTTTAGTTAGAGTTTTCTCTTACCAAAACTAATTCCTTTTCACTTTTGTTTAACTGATTGGTTGTAAAGTCTAATGTCTGTTAAGACTATTGATTAATAATTTGGAAGAAAAAAAAATAAAATTAGGAAATTGATAGATATTCGATATTGCAAAGACACTAGATAAAGAAAATTAGTATCACTGGGGAAAAAAAAAACCTTTGTAACAAATAATAAAGAAAAATCCTTTTGTAATTTTTTATTATAATCAAAGATGGCTGTAAAAATCATTTGTTAAATTGGAGTCTCAACCACATGGAATTTTCTGTTTATGTTTACTAGATTAGTTCTTAAATATCTTCCAATATCTTCCCAGAGGGCAGCCAATCAACCTCTGATTGGCGTAATCAATTTGGCCTCATGATTGTACCTGATCTTGCCTCTACGGGATTCTAAAAAAAAAAAAAAAATCCATGTTTGATGTTTACTTTCATGAAAGCTGTATAAAAGAGTGCTTCCTTGGTTGCTCCAATTCACATTCGAAAAGGCTTGTAATTCGGCAAGCCGAAACGTATGTAATCTTTTCTCTTTTTAGTCATAAAGTTAGTCTCTAAATTTTGTGTGTTTCGCCGTTTATTAATTGAAAGTTTCTCATCACGTAATTGTTATTATTATTATTATGTTTGTATGTTTCAAACCTTGGGTTTCCCCAGCAAAAACAATATGGCGGGTCAAGGACCAAAGCCCATATTGCCAAGTGTAAAGACGTGTGCAAGAATGATTAGGGATGTAATGATGATCAAAATACTCTAAATTCGAAGTCTTCCCGCGTGTTATATGTAACTTAAGGCAATTTGTCGATTCCAAATTCCATCCCAATGTCTTTGGTGAACTGTGTGGTGACTTGTAATAAATTAATAAGTTGTGCGTTGTTTGTGGCGTAGAGTTTAATTGAGTTAGCTTTGAATGAATTGAATGTTTCTAAAAGTTTTACGTTCTCTGCGTTGAAGACTTTTTGTTAATATTTAATTCGACGTTCAAGAAATCCTGTTTTTTACCTTTCTTAGCCAAAAAAACTTCAAGCAGGAAATAACTAACAAACAAATCATCTCCACTAGAATTCTTTACTTCCAATGGAATCAAAGGGAAAAAGCAAATGTTAGGACAGTAGCGTTGTGGTCAGAATGATACGTCTGAAAGTAGGTTCCAATCGTTACTGTGAATTGCCTCTTACGATTCTTCGGGTAAAATAGTTCACGTCAAAGGCGTAAGTGGCAAAGAACTCCGCAGTAGCAATAAAAAAAAAAAAAAAACACTTTATTCTGAGCTCTTTAACTGTTGAACATCCAGTGGTTCACAAATTATTTCTGAACCTCGGGTTTTCTTAATCATCACAAAAACAAAATAAAGCTTCTGTGAAGAAGGAGAAGAGCAGCAAAACGAGCTTGAATAGACTCAGGAAGTTTCATTAGGTTTCAAGTTTCGTTAGGTCTGGTTTTAGAAAAATACTTCTAAAATAATTATTAAAATAATTTTAGAATGATTTTTAGAATAATTTTTGTAAAGTTTATAAAAATATCACAGTTTGATTCCTTACTGATGAGATATGTTCATTTATCTCCTGTGAAATAATTATAGGTTTTCTAATAGTAAATTCTCAGAAGTTTTGATATATTAATTTGTATTGATTAGATTTCATTTTTTTTAATTAATACAACTGAATTACGAAATAACTCTCAAATTATGTGAAATTCCCAAATTCATCGCTAGGGGACGTTGGAGTTTTCAGGAGTTTTTCGTTGGAGTTTCAGGAAGTTGGAGTTTTAATCATCGTCATTTGAATCCAACTGGCGCCCACGGGTGTTTTGTGAGTTGTTCAACTACTGAAGTTCTTTTTGGATAAGTAATTGAATTGATTCAAACGCTAGAACGAAATACAAGGTTTCTTCTTACTAACAATTATTGTTGTAACAACAGGATCAAACTAAAATATACATATTATTTGTGTGCTAGGACTTACATCGCGTCATTTTAGATGATTAAAGTTTGATGATCATGGTCGGATTTTTTGTTTTTGCGCTGTAAAATGGTGTAAAAACAGTAACTGTAAAGTAATTAACCTTGGTTTAGAACTAATTCAAAGTTAAAATTTCTCCAAAAAAAATGCAAAAAAAAATAAAAATTGTTTGTTTTCAAAATAACAACAAATTTATTGAATGAACTATTATCAAATAGACACCCCTGCTTGGACAAGAAATCCATTGAATAGACAAATGTCAAATAGCAAAGACAGTGGATGCTTCTGAAGCGACTTCAAAATCTTAAATTACAATCAGAACTGAAAGGAAGCCATTAGATGGATAATAACACAATAGTTAAATTAAGCAATGAAATAAAATCTTTAAAACATACCGTCAATATCACAAATAGAAATCATTTCCATTCAACTTATTACGAGATAAAGGTCATCGGAACTTTTATTCGACGTGAATTAAATATGAAAACAAACAAACAAATAAAATCACAAATCAGCAACTGATTCTCCGTCCACTCCTAATCCCCTTTAAAATTCCATTCGAATCAATGAGTAAATAATAAAATAAATGAATATCAGAAAAAGGAATTCGAGATTAATCAAACTTAACTGAGAAGTAAAACAGGACGAATCTAATTCATCAGAAACAAAGATAATTCTTCTTCTTTTTTTTATTCTAATCTTATCCGTACAGACGGGATTCTTTCAACGGGGGAAAGTTGATCCTTTTTTTTTAAGGAAAACCGATTCATTAATAAAATTGTTAAATATTTATTTCATTTAATTTTTTTCATAAGAAAACAGCAATGAAATAAAAGATCTTTTGACCTTTGAGACAACGAGTTCATTGGAAAATCGAATCTTCTTCAGTCAAACATTTTTCTCTTAAGAATTAAAAGAACATGGGTATATATGAGGTATATACATGGGTATATAACTGGTGTACTACCCATGTTTTGTTAGCTTTGCAAAGTAAGTCCTGCTTGTTTTTCTCTTAAGAACTAAGTTTTACTTCAGTATTACTTCAGTTCTGTAGTGATTTTTTTTTAATCTTAAATACTACTATTATAAAAGCTGAAGAGTTTGTTTGTTTGAATGCGCTAATCTCAGGAACTACCAGTCCGATTTGAAAAATTCTTTTTGCGTTAGATAGCCCATTTATTGAGGAAGGTTATATAACATCACGCTACGATCAATAGGAGCGGAGCAGTAAATGTAAACGTCAACCAAAGGGGGCGACAGCGGCGACGATGAGGCCGCACGACGAGAACCGAACTTTACCGACAAGGGCCGAATTTAACGCGGTTGAAACCGCGAGGCACAGCTCGTTAAAAGAATAAAATTAGTGACATTTGGGAAATATTGTATCTAGTGTTGGTGCATCGTTGCTTGCCTGCTCAGCAGCTATACTTTCAGTTCTAAACCTAAATTACGGTTTAATATTAATCAAAAAAGATCAAAAATTCTTAAATTTTTATTTATAGAGCATTGTAATAAACTTTCCTGGATAGTAAACTAGAAATCTGTTCACTTCATATAATCTGTTTGAACAGAAATAAATAAAAAATAAGTTTGAAATATTTTTTAACAATTTAAATAATTCATTTAAGAAACTCGATAGCCCATTCATCCCATCTGCATTTTTTCCTTTACTTCTACATTTATTATTTTTTTTATCCTCTTTTATTCGTTTCTTTTTTTTTTTTCTTCTTATTTTTCTATTTTTTTTTTGATTGAATTTCTTGGAATTCTTTTCTTTTTGTGGATCGATATTTTTTTTTTGTTATTTTTTTAGAAACAAGAAGTTACTGACAGAATTTTAACCCTATTCCTTAAATTTTAATGCTTTTTTTATTTTTTTAATTGTAAAACAATATGCAAGAAGTCTACGCATATTTTAAATTATATATTAAATGTAAATAGTAGAAATTTTCTGAAAAACAAATAAATTATTTAAATCCGGTCTTTCAAAGTTGGTGGAAATAGTGGATTAATTCAAAGGTTTAATTATTAGAAATCATTGCTTTGATTCTATGAGATAACAAGGACATTTCAAACAAAGCAAAAAATTCAAACAAAAAAAAAATCTATTTTTAAAACTTACTAAAATTTGTTAACTTATTTTGAAAGTTAATCGAAAAGAATTGAAAAGTGAGTTCTTCATAATTGAATTCCAATTTTATTGGTGATCGTTTATTTTAACTTATTTTATCTCCTGTCTTTCAAAGTGTTTGAATGGCAGAAGTAAAACTAAATAACTCTTCAAATTGAAATTTATATAATAAAATAACCTTCTTTTTTTATTCTGTATGTGTACTATATATTTTTTTTAGCGATCCAGTAGGCTTTTAGAATTCCCGTGTCTGTGTGCCTATGTGTGTAATGCACTCAACAGTCGGGTAGCCAGAGACCCGTGAGTTGTACCTCGTAGCATTCCCCATGGCCTGTAGGTTTGTGGGAAAATCGAATTCAAAGCTACATCTGGTTTTAGGTGATCACTGATTCCAAAAGAAATAGTTGTCATTGGACTATGTTTGATTTATTTCAATTGAACCGAACGAATGTGATTCAAGATGACCGCTGTCAGAGCCGGCGCTAGGAGGGTGCGGGACCTCGGGCAAGATGAATTTTGCGGGGCCCTTGACAATTCTATTTTAACAATCAAAAAAAGGACAATTCTATTTTAACAACCAAAAAAAAAAGAACAATTCTATTTTAACAAACAAAAAAAAAAAAAAAAAAAAGTAATTTCTTAATTTTGAAATATTAATTCATCTATAGCCGTGCTGGCGTGGCCGTACGGTCTCGGCGGCGGCCAGCCGTGGCGACCAGTGCGCCAGTACCTGGGTTCGAATCCCGGCAGTGGCATGGCTGTTTCAATTTCCTTTCCTATATTGTCCAGCCTCTTCTTCACTTTCTCTTCGGTCTGACATCATTCCTTAATGGCGTCCTGGGGGCAGGCAACGAGGAAACCTACCCCAGTATCTTTCCTCAGGTGTTTCTAGGGGATCCATGTGAGACCTCCATAGAACTGGACCTGTCTTCGGACAGAAAACTATGGATGGATGGATGGAATTCATCTATAAACCTCTTTCTTCGCCCCGTTCGCCACCCCCTAACGCCGGCCCTGCCGCTGTAACAAATGCTTGTTTCTGTGTTTTGCTCCAAAACTGAATTGAAACGCGTTTTTTTTTTTATTCTGATCCATTTTTTGGTTCTGTTGTTTTACTTTATTTTTATTTTTTAATACATTGTATTTTCTTGTCTTTTGTTGTTTCTGGGGTCACTTCCGAGTTGTGAGTGGCTTCCACTAACTAGGTCTTGCCTTTCTGATTTGGTTTAGGGAAGGCGAGGGTTGGGCTGATGAGTCCGTAGAAGGACGAAACGGCCGTCCCCAACTCCTTCCCGAAATCTAAAATCAGAAAGGCAATTTCCTCTTTGTTCAGGTGCTGTTTCTCATTTTCTTTTCTTATATTCTTATTTCAATAGATTCTACTTTTAGTTTCTAGAAAGTTCCAAATCTTCAGTTTTCTCTTTAAATATTCTTGCAAATAAGTTCTATTTTTAAAACTTTCTAAAATTTGTTAACTTATTTTGAAAGTTCATCGAAATGAGCTGAAAAGTGAGTTCTTCGTAATTGAATTCCAATTTTATTGGTGATCGTTTATTTTAACTTTATTTCACTTAAAATTAGATCTACATTATTAGATTAGTTTGCAGAGCTCTAATGAGATTAGAATTATTAAAGCAACAGAAATGCAATGGAATTAAAGAATAGTGGACAACTTTCGAATACCCTAAGTAAGATACAACAAGAAATTTTAAACAATTTGTTGGTTTAACTTTCATTTTTTTAAATTTATTATTAAAATCACAAGAAATCCATGAAAGAACTCAAATGCTACTTTCCTTAAAATTTTATTCTTAATTTCAGTATTAAAGTCTTTTTAAAGCCGTCAAAAAAAAAAAGGACATAAACGAAAAACCAAGCGTTTCTATTTCATATATAATTTGTGCTGAATCAATGCCTGTCACAACTTATCACTTTTTAAAAATCATCAATTAAATAATTTACTTAAATTGTTTAAAATTGATAAACTTTAATCCTATGGAACCACGTACAAATTAATGGATTAACCAAATACTGTTCATTTCTTAAGACGAATGTAACATTCTTTAACCTTTTAAATGTCTCGTGTTAGTAGTTATCTTTACTCTTCCTTACAGATCTGAATAACAGGGAATAATTTAACCTTATCAATAAATTTTACCAATAAAGTTTTAGTATCTTAAGATAAGTAGCCTTTAGATAACATTGATCAATTGGAAAGGTTGTTATGCGACTTAAAAATTGTTTTCTAAAAGGCTTTTTTTTTTGTTTGTTTGCTGCAAATAAGATTTGAGAACCACTCGTCTATCAAATAGAGAAACAATTTTCACTCTTTTTACAGAAAAATATTAAAAAAAAAGAAAAAAAAGAACATCGATTTCTTTTCTTAGATTTAAAGAACAGTTCCACTTGAACTATGTTTGATAAGAGAAGCAAACGGACAGTAATAGAAGTTAAAGAGTCAGTCAGTGTTCTAATCCACTGCTTATCTGTTTCTAGGGTACAAGATTATCTTTCAAGTAATTCATTCACTGCTGAAGGAAAACGAACAGTGGGAAAACAATAGAAAATAGATCATGAATAGTTACAGAACGTTTTGCAGGAATTAAATTTCTTAAGAGAACTTAAAGACTTCTTTCCTGAAAATATTGTTCTTAAAAAAATTCTATTCTTTTTATAAATGTTATAAATTTGTAAAGTCGTTAAAACCATAAACACAAAAATCTATGATTCCAAATATAGTAGAGCCCCGATTATCCGTGAGCGGATGATCCGCGAGTGCCGCAAAAAATTTTTTTTAATTACGATCCTCAAAAAAAACAATTTTGATCCAAGCCACCAACAGGGAAAGTACAATAGGCCCTACAGTGAGAAGGTCGAAAATTACTGACAAGTTTATTGTTTATCGTAATCCTATAGGCCTTCTCGGAATTTGTGGATGAGTGGCAGGCTTTTGCTCTGCAGAAAGGTTTCTGCTGTACTGTACATATTTTAAAAGTTTTGCATATTATGCTTTTTGTATAATAAAATGTAGTTTTTATGTTGAAATATTTTTTTTTCCTGTTTACACCTCAAATTTAATCTTTTTTCGGGTTAACCGCGATTTTTACTATCGTGGTACCTTTGCCACCCAATTCTGCGGATAATCGGGGCTCTTCTGTAGAACAAAATCTTCCCAATGGAAAAATAGTGGAAATATTCCATTTTCACGAAAAAAAAAACCTCTTTACCTGAGTTACCTAAATGGGATTATTGATTTAAGAACGAAGTGGATTAATTTAAATATTAAAATCTTTTTAAACATGATTGTTTCAGTTCAGTCACGTGTTCAGTCCCAAGCTCAACAAAAAAGTTAGATGATTTCCAATGTCAAGTTATTAATGTCAAGTTTCAAGAGGATCCATCCAGAGGAGAAATAAGCAAACACATAAACAGACTGAATGATCCTTACTGTCCTAGGAAAGTAAGCTAAGAAAAAACAGTCCTGTTCATCAACGAAAGTCTCTCAATTTAAGAAAGCCTTTTCTTCACTCAGAAACTCTATTTCCTTCTAATTTCCGGTGATTTTTTCAATCTAAGGATATTTTTTTCTTGGAAAAGAGTCTCTATCTATCATGGTTTGGTTCTATCACAACAATGATCAAACAACTAATTCAATCAACAAAAACTGGACTCTCTACAATTAAAATCTATCTATTTTATGAATTGCATAGATCTATTCCAAGAAACGCTTCGATGTAAACGGTTTTTTCATTCAACACAAAAAAAAGAAGGTTTTATTGTTCTTCAAGTTAGGAGAGATTAAAGATGACTTCGTCTCCAGCCAAATAGGGTCACAATCTTCCATTTTCAATTGTGTTCTTAAAAACCAATTTCTTTATTCTTAAATTATAGAAACGATATTTAAACAAAAACTAATCAAATAACAACATTCAGTCAATCAGGACACATTCCATGGAATCAAAAACATTTTAAATGCTTTCCTTTGCATTCCGTTTCCTTTCAGTCGCCTACAACTGAAGCCACATTTCAAACGCTATTGGATTTATAACATATAAAAGTTAAATTATTATAGTGATTCATAATTGATACTTTGAATGTTAATAATTCTCAATATTGAACAAAAGAATTCTTGGGTTTTTTTTTTTTTATATTTTAAAAAAATTAGAAAAACAATTGAATCCCGGAATCCAAGAGGGTCCAACTCCAATTTTTATTGAAATTGAGTTATGGGTGCCATATAATTGTTTCCGTTACTGCGCATCGATGTACCAAATCAAGACGCCCGACTCCAATACTTAACCACAGTAAAGTGATGCGGATTCAAAGAGACCCAACTTCTGACCCAATTTCCCAACAGTTTTGTTTCATGGACTTCGGCCCTTCTTGGATTCCGGGATTTAATTAAAATTAGGAACTTTATTTATTTCTATTGTTTAGATTTTTTTATTTGTAACTTAGCTGAAAAAGTCAGTTGTTCTTCGTAGGAACAAAAAACAGATGTTCTAATGTGGATGAGAAAGAAATTGAAATTGTGAGATCACTTCGAAATTTTCACATTTCATGCAAAAAAAAAAATCACATGATAGATAGAAATTAATGTTATAATCTTATTGTTCAACTTGAAAACCCGTAGAAGTATCCTTCAACTAAGTTTGCCGATGCCCTCGCCCTTCTCTCCCTTTTTTCTCTCTCCTTAGGGTTCGAGATAAAAAAAGCATCTTTTCAATTTTGACAAAGAACGCTCATGACAACTTTTGTGTTTCCAGCTCAAGCGGTTTTGGAGATAGGAAAACCCTTCAAAAATCGTTGTGTCACGGATTTGTGACGATAGAGAGGAAATAAGTATAATGAAATATATATATGTGGCAGTGGATAAAACACGCCTGAGACCAGACCGTCCGGAGAAAGAGTGCTGGGTTCGAAAACCCGTCCCGACCCAAGGTTAAATAACGCAACTCACAAGAATAGATTAAAGATTAAATATATTAAGCCAAGGCAATACAAAACTAGGAAGTATAAGTCACTATTCACAAGTGGGAGACTGCGCTACATAAATATAAAAGTTAACCATCTCTCATAGTCGTATTAAGTCACAATATAAAAAAAAAATATAAAAGATATCAAGGAGAATATTGAATTACACTGTGAGCATCACTTCCCACTCAAGCTTAACAGGTGAGTAGATCACGTCATTCGTAGAGAAGAAGGACAAAGGAAAAAAAAAATATCTCCAATCACATGACGGAAAAAAACTATTCAGCGGAGGGCGAGGGCTAAACAAAGAAAGAAAAAAATTTCAATTTTTGGTGGGGTTAGTAGGCTGGGTTAGGAGGCTCCGCTCTTGCCGACCTAAAAATCAATAAACATAAAACAAGATCTTAGAATTAAATAAATATAGCATAAATGTATAAAGAGAAAACGGTGACCAAGTGATGACTAGGCCTAAATTACACTTTAAACTGCGAATTAGCAAATAGAAATAAGCGCCATCTTGAATCCACTCGTAGTCCTTACCTAGGGTCGAACTGAGCTTCTGTCCGCGGGCACAACAAAGAACAGGTACTTAGTTTCACTAGAAAGTTAAGGCAAAAAACGAGATTTTAGCTGGTTGTAAAGTAACTTTAGGACAGTTCCTTGGGCGAAGTTCACAAGTCACCAAAATCGAAAATATCTACTTACAGTTTATAGAGATTCTTGATGACACCTACGCGCACAATTACCCTTATCTCGTCGTAGTATGCTTCGATAGAGACACGACTCTCCATGTTCACAAATAAGCACTAAGGGTAGCTGAACCACGAAGCACGGCACACTGAAGACACGCCGAATCTCGAAGCACGGCACACTAAATACAAGCTTTCACTTCTACGCTCAAGTATCCCGAGCGTCTTGTCAGAAATACGGGGAGTTTTCGCTTCTACGCTCAAACATCCCGAGCGTTCCGTCCGAAGTACGGGGCTAGCTTTCAACTCCCGGCAGGACTCCGACCGAGCCCGCCAGGGCAGCAGGAGGCAACGGCTGAGATCTCTTTTTTTTTCCGGTAGAGAGTTGTATTTATAAATTCGTATGATTATAAATTCGTATTGGTTTGTCCAACAAGAGTTAGATAATTACGAAAGGCGCGAACACTGGCGTGCTGATGCTAACAAAATTCCGTTATAGACGACAGCAAGACTAAAGTTCAGCTTATGCCAAATAATGCGAGAAATCGTGCTTCCACGATACAAATTCTAAGGAAACAAATAAAAGAAAGTAATAAATAAAATGAAATATATTTCTACATAATAATAATAATAAACCGACAGTCTCCTGAAAAATGTTAAAAGAGAGCAAAAAAGGAAGGGAAAAGAAAAGAAACTAGTGGTTCAAAGAAAATACACAAAATAAAAAGTCAAACTGTGACAGTTGTCTCCCCCCGTTTCCATCCATTAGGATCTGAATATCGAAAATTCATCTAAAACATATCGGTTCTATTTTGACAGAGAACACTCATGTGAAATTTTGTATTCACTAAGAAGAAGAAGAAGAAGATGAAGAAGATGAGGAAGAGATTTATGTACAAAAATATTTTACTTCATAATTGCGCCACTAGGTTACTATACGGCGCAATTATGCACAACAATGATTTCGTTCCAATTGTTGCACAACAATATTTGTGCAACATGTGTAACGTGGAATTGATGAGTTTGGAATTGAGGGTTTGGCTACTCCTCAATGAGGGCTTGTTCATGGAAAGTCAGAGTTAGTCTAGCTGCAATACGTCTGCCAAAGGCATACTGAATGGGATTTAAATCAGAGGTGCAGGCTGGCCATTCCAGGAGCTGAATTCCATCCTCTTCAAGCCTGTTATTGCCGAGCTCAATGAGGTCGAGCGTTATGGTCCATAAAAAGGAACGAATCACCGATGGTTCCAGCAAGACAATATGGAAGTCTTGTCTCTATATCTCTGGCCGTCATCGTGCCATTTTGGATGACATACAGATCCTTACGCCCTTTTATACTTATGATTGCCCACACAATCAAAACATACCTTCAGAAAATTTGACGTTCCCCTTGGATATGAACTCTTCGATTGACAGACTC
>JAFIDM010002131.1:108883221-108903662 GCA_023159025.1 Thereuonema tuberculata
ATATAGGAATGCGTAGGGGATGTATCTATTCATTTGATTTTCTTTGTAGTTAATTCCAATTATTGAAAAAATTAAAATTGTAGTAATGAAATAAAGTATTTCTTCCTCCTACACCAATCAATTCTCTGATTCATTAAATTAAGAAAGCATTTCTCTGTTGTAACTTAGTTTAATCAAAATCAAATCAAAAACATTATTCTGTATTTTTCTTTTCTGGCCAAAATCGTCGATCAACGATTG
Source organism: Thereuonema tuberculata (assembly GCA_023159025.1). Lineage (NCBI taxonomy): Eukaryota > Metazoa > Arthropoda > Chilopoda > Scutigeromorpha > Scutigeridae > Thereuonema > Thereuonema tuberculata. The sequence goes on from JAFIDM010002131.1 coordinate 108,883,462, forward strand.
TTTGCTTCTTTTATTTATGATTATTAATTAAAATCAGGTGTTAAATCGAACAAATAAAACTAACACTGATGAGGATAGTACAAAAGATCTTTCAGGTCGACGTGCTCGGCAGTCATGCCCCCCACTTTCAGTTAATCGAAACACTGATGAAATATACGTGATCTCATAAACAGAATAGTTATAATGTCTCATTAATCAAATTCTTTCTTCTGCTTTTAAATAACATTCTTTGAGTATAAACATTTTTTTTAAATTTTATAAAAAGAAGTAATTAAAAATCCTTGAGGATTTTCTAAGTTGCGCTAAAATCTCCCCTGTGGCTTTTTCTTCTTCTTCGTTTACAACTTACGTAAGATTCCAAATACTCCTTCCAAATAGTTAAAAAATCTTAAACTCTGTTAAATAGAAGATAAATCATTGTAATCTTAATTTTGAAAATGTATTTTTTTTTATAAGTTGTGATTTCAGTAATAACAACAATAATAATAATAATTCCTGAGTTAAACGAAAGAATTAGTAATTTTTTTTCCATTGCTTTAGAAAAACTAACTAGAATTTTGACAAATGAAATGAAGAGACAATTTAAGGAGATCAGATTTGCTTCATATTTTTTAACAGTTTTATTAGTAATGAAGAATAGAATCTGAAAAAATTTTCAAAGTTGAAAATCACAACGTTCGGCATTAGTTGAGTATATTAGTAATCAAGATATAATAAATTACAGACACCCAGAAAAACAAAACAAAGAAAAGATAAATATCCATTCAGAACCATCCAATTCATTGTACTGACGCTACTCCATACGTATTTGATTGTTTTCTATTCATGTGTGTGTTTTTCAGTGTTTTTATTTGGTTAACTTTATCATAAAACAACTCCTTCTGGTGCAAACCTGTCTCTTAAAGAAGACGGATGTGACAATAGTCAGTCAATTGAAGGAGGGTCTTAAAAGCATCTTAATACAGGTCAAAACAAAGTGATAGAACATACAATATTCACAAATGTTATAGCCTCAGAGAAAATAACAGATTAAAACAACAAAATCAGTTTTATTTTGGATAGTTTTTGAACATTTTTTTTTCTCCTTCAAATAATTTTCGTACCATTTTTTTACTATTGTTTTGTTTTGTTTTTGAACGAAGCGACTAGATTTTTTTTTTAAAATTCTAATATTATTCCAATACAATTTATTCATTTATTGGAAAAAGAAATTAGGATTATTTCATTATGTTGTCTAATCGGATTAATTTTAATCTATGAAACTCAGGAAATAGTGCATTAACTTTGTTCAACACAAATCGATACAAATCCGTTGTTTAGTTTCTAAGGGAAGCATCGTTGTCTATAATTTCTCGACACAAAGAAAAAATTCTTAAATAAAAAATAGATCGTCTGTTAAATGTCAAGATTGAAGAAGAACATCAGCTCATTAGGGGTCACTCCCACACAGACTGATTCGCCTCAATTTCCAAGGAAAATGTACATAAAGTGCGTTAATATCTACGATGAACAGGAGATTTGTAACTGTATTGATTGACCTTTTTGAATCCTTCCACTGCTGAGGTGGTGCGTGAAAGACACAGATTCCCTTTTGCGAAATTGTCTTTCAACTTGGCTTTCAAGTGAGGCTCCAATGCCTTCAATTTCTTTTTTTTCTGCTTCTGTGGATTCCTTCGACTGATTTAATTCCATCCACATTTTCAAAACACTTCCACCCACATCAGATTGACACGGGTTCCAGTTGGACACGATCACTTCACTTTAAAATCAGACATCAAAGCCAAGAAATAAAAAAAGGAATTACAAGAAAACTAAATGTACGGGTCAGAGAATAAACCAGGTATCTAGAAAGTAGGACTAAGAAGAGAGCAAGAAATCCTCCCCAAAATTCACTAAGAAAGAAAGTGTTCCAATAATGTTACAAATTTATTAAGATAAAAATATATTTCTTTATAAAAATATAAAGTTAAATTTTTTTAAGAAATGTGACTCTGGTCTCAAGCAATTTTAATACATGATTTTTACAGAAGTTAATTCATGAATTCCAATTTTTTTTTTATTATTTGTTGTCTAGTAAACAAGAAAAGAACTTGAAGCCTACTTTCTTTAAAACGTAATTTCTTAAAGTTTTTTTTCTTTTTTCTTTTAAGTTGTGAAAATGGAAATCCTACATTTATTTTTAGTCTTAAAACCAAAATGAGGGCTGATCCAATCAATCGCTCTGTCTGTCTGTCAGTATGTGTCCCCCTAAAGGCAAGATGGGACCTAACTTTTATATTTGGAATTTTTTCTTGTAAATTAGTTTTTTAACCCACAGTCCTACACGGAATTGAAAACTCTGGTGTTTCCATTGAAGTACATTTGTTTGTTTCTGTAAAAGCACTTGTGTAAATCGACCTCAAAATCCACTGAAACAGAAGCATTAGATTTCTATCAATATTAATGCGCTTTCGGACACATGTTTCGAATGGAGACGGAAAGGCCATTTATAGACACTATCAAAAAAAACAGAAAAACGGAAAAGAGGAAGACCGTAAACATCATGATTTAAGGGAATTAAGAAATGTATGGAGATCAGAGGCTGAGAACGCACAGAACAGACGGCTTTGGTGTTTGATTAAGAAATAAATAAGCCATTCCAGTATTTTCTTCAGACAATTTGAACTATGTTGTAGGCCTATTATGTTTTTGTATTATGACTTGTTTTTTTGTTTTTTTTGTTACTACTTTATATATAATTTATTAGCAGAAATGTTCTTTATCAACAAACACAATATATAATATTCTTAAACAAAATAAAAGATAAAGAAAATACTTATTCTTCTTAAATACTTCAGATGCAAATCCACTTCAAACTTTCTTTACTTGAGAATTCTTCTTGTTAATTTATCCGTTCACTAACGGTTCACAAAATGGTTCACAAATATTCCTTAAGATATTTCACATAAACAGTTCTTTACATAGTTCAAAAACAGTTCTTTAAATTGTTCATAAACATTTCTTTACATTGCTCATAAACAGTTCTTTAAATTATTCGTAAATAGTTCTTTATAATCCAAGTTCATAATTCAGAGGAAAAATAAAACCACACCATCTTTATGAAGAATTCATCCAACTCTCGCTTTTAATAACAACTTCGAACATCGTCGCGCTGTTCAGTGGCTAATCTATTTCACACGCTACTTTTCGTTGTTCAAATCAATGCCTTTTTAAATAACTTTTACTTACCGTATATCTCCAATAAACGCCGAAGCTCTTATTGTCGCCGGTCTCTAATAAGCGCCGGGCTGCAGAGGGGACACGGCCAAATAGTAGCCGGTCTCCAACAGTAGCCGGGTCTTTGATATTTGCCTACCGGTACTAGTGTAAGCGTCCGTATCTTTATAGTCGTGCATAATACCTTACGATACTTTGCCTTACAAAATGCCGTCGAAACGGTCATTTGACATTGCCTTTAAGATTCGCGCGATGGAATACGCGAAAGAAACTTCCGGTGAGGCGGCCGCCCGTCATTGCGGATTCGGACGCCGAATAGCAGCGAAAGGTACAGAAAAAGGCATTGCCATTTATCTTTAACAGTCTTATGTAGCATGTGAAATTTAAATAAAGTAGCTGTTTGTAACATTAGCCGGTATTTACGTGTAAAAATATTGCGTTCTTAAGGTTTTTGTTAATAATGGCCGGCCTCTAATAGCAGCCGGTCTCTATTAAGCGCAGGGAGCCGAGGCTAGTTTTGCAAATAAACGCCGGGGGCCTCTATTGGATCGTTTATGGTATTTTCCAAAAAAGGGAGGGGGAGGAGAGAGAAAGAGAAAAAGAGAGAAGGGGGTTTAAAAGGAAATTACTTATAATTGAGGATCCCAGAAGCCAAGGGGTCCAAGTGACTTTTTTGAAAAAATCGAGTTATTGACTGGAACGTGTAGTAAAAATATTGTTCTATTGAGTGGACAAGTGATCTTGTCAAGAGTCAAGACTCAAACTGAGAAATGACACATTGAAAAGCACTCTTCTATTAAAACCCATCCAATAATAAAACTTTGACCTCGATTATCTCAGAACAAGTTTTTATCACTTGGATCCCTTGGCTTCTGGTGTCCTCAATTATTCAAATTCTTCTTTCAGCAACTTCTGTAATAATACCTAAAGTTGTTCTGTAAAAAATATCTACGATTCTTTAATTAAATTTTTCAAATCGGATTAAGTTTAATCAAATCAAACTATGAGCAAACTAATGGAGTAGTTAAAATGATTACTATTTATTGTTTATGACATGTTATAGAATGGAAACTGCTAAGATTCCAAATTTTTTTTGTTCGAATTTTGTTTTTCTGTTTTCTCGAGAAGATCCCATTTTGCAACTTTGTTATTTATTTTTTAATTCTCGTAGCCTCCAAATTCAATCGCTAACCTGCTGCGGATTTCGTTCGAGTTCTTGAAAGAAATCTGGATTTCCTTTGACCAAACATAAACTACCCGATCTTTCCAACTTCGATAGATTCATCACTGAACAGAACTCTTCGTTGATCTTCTCTTGTTGGGAAATGTTAGAAAAGCATTGCTGTGTTGAATCCATATCTGACAGCTCATTCACGGACAACGGGCGAAAAGGTTTCACTATCAAATCCTTTCGATGAGGTCTCTCATGGAATATCCAATTGCGAGTCGACTTCATGAGAGATCGCATTATGAATTCTTCCACAGCAGCACATGTATCCAAATGTGTTGACAGTCTTCCCACCTGATGTGAATCTTTCACGTAAACGTCTTCCGTTTCCATGCCAAAAAAGTTCTCTTAATGATGGCACCTTATTAAATTGCATGAAAATTTGTAATAATTTGTGAATGTGTTTGTCCCGTATGCGGTCGTTCGTGAATTGCATACGGAATCCAAACTGCAGTCCATAAACGCTCTTCAATCGAGAATCTGCATAAATCAGCCATACTTTCCATCACTGCTTGTTTCTGTGATTATTCGATTGCTCTCGTGTTTTTATTGTGCGATTGTTTCACTTCCATTGTTCACTGATTGACTTATTTCCAGAAACGACTTGTAGATACGACTTTCTCCCAAGTATGTATTTATATTCAGAGGTATACGGACTTTTTGCCCACTCTGTACATAATGAGATTACAGGAAATCGTGAGAAAAATATATACTGTAGCCTAAACATAAAAGACAAAGGAAATCAGTACCTACTGGGTGGTTATAATTAAAGTTCCCCACTTCTGCGCGGTCTGGAGACCGCATTATTGCACGTATAGTAATACAACTTTGTATGTAAGCTATGTACAGCATGGGGAAGAGAATTCCAACGGAAAATAAATTACTTCAAAAAGTTTCACCAGGTGAAAAAGTGGCGCTGTGTGAAAACCGCAATGCGTCTGTGAATGACCAATCATCAGTAATCACCATGCCATTGGAAAAGAAAGAACGTGCGCTCCTGGTGAAGCTCTTTTACCAGAACAGCAGCAATAGTGTATCAGCACTGCGAGAATATCGTCGTTTGAGGGGATTGCGAACAAAACCCATGACGGCAAGGGGTTTACGAAAGATGATGCAGAAATTCGAAGAGACAGGGGTGTGCTGCCAGGAAGAGGACGCCGCCCGATTGCGAACGACGCGACGTTGTCCACGAAATGGCACAAATTGTCCACGAAGTGGCCCGGTACTCAGCGACCAGTGCGCGAGCAGTAGCACGTGAATTAACAATTCCATGGTCCACGGTGCGAAAGGTTTTGCAGTCCATTCTTCACTGGTACCCATATAAGATCCAGATACTGCACCAGTTACAGCCGCAAGATTCAGAAACGCGGTCAGACTTCGCATTTCGTTTCTTGGCTAAAATGGCTTTCGATGATGCGTGGCCCTGGAACATTCTGTGGACAGATGTTGCGTATTTTACGCTTGACGGCGCTGTGAACACGCAGAATTGTCGCGTGTAGAGTTCCTCAAACCCCCATGCGGTGCATTCCCAGACGTTGCATTCCCAGGACGTGACTGCATGGTGAGGATTTACTGCGGATTTCATTCTGGGTCCATATTTTTTTGAGGAGATGACATCTGCAGGTCCTGTCCGATGCACTGTTACAAGTGCAGGTTACTGTCAACTCTTGTCACGGCATATGGTTCTAACCTTGTTAAGAACGCGGGTGTTTAGAGACAACAGTTTTCATGCAAGATGGTGCAGCACCGCATACTGGTCACCCAGTAAAGGAACTTCTTCGTGCTCGCTTCGGCGATGATCGTGTTCTGTCGAGACACTTTCCAGAGGCGTGGCCTTCCCGTTCACCAGACCTTAATCCATGTGACTTCTGGCTGTGGGGAATCCTGAAAGATGGTGTTTACGAGGGACGCGTACGGACCTTGCCTGAACTGAAAACCAATTCATTCGTCACGTTGCAGTCATTTCAGGAGACACTCTTCGTGCTACTATTGAGCACGCTGTCCTGCGCTTCCAGCATGTCATCGACACAGACGGTGGGCATATTGAACAGTCATTCTAAAAGCATTAAAATATTGCATCCCCATCGTTTGTTTATGATCTTGCAGCGCCACTTTTTCACTAGTGGCAACTTTTTGAAGTCTTTTTTTTTTTCCTTGGAATTCTCTTTCCCATGCTCTATATAGCTTATATACAAAGTTGCATTACTATCCGGGCAATAATGCAGTCTCGAGACCGCGCAGAAGTGGAGAACTTTTAATTATAACCACACGATGCAAAGCAGGTTTCCCAACATAAAAGATAACAACAACAACAATGACAAACATAAAATTTTTACATTTTTAGAAAAAAAAAATCTTACTATCTTTAATATGTAGTATTTTTCATAATTATAATTTTGATTTTTGTTCTTATTAAAACTAAGAATTGTGACAGAGCCTGTAATGCTTCGTTTCAACCAGATTCTGGACTTTATAAAATAATGTTGATAAAGTATCATTGTATGAAAACAGTATCAATCTATCTAGGATTGAATCCATTCCAACTCAATTTCTCTTCGTAACATTTCGTAAAGCAGCATTTTTTTTTTTTAAGAAATTAAAATTCCTTATTTTTATCCATTCATTTCTTTCTCTTTTGCTTATATCATCTTCAGTAGCGATGAAGAACAAGTAAATGAAAAAGTGTAACAATAACTGTTTTAGAAATTCCCTTCTTGTGTTGTTTCGTCTTTTATTTACTTTTTTTCAGGATAATTCCACTATCAAAACTGAATTATTCAAAACAGTTTTTTAAAAATAACTTTTCACTACATTCTTCCTGATCTATTTTAATATTTAGTTTCAGGAACGAAATAGACCCAAGTGGAAATGTTGGTTATTCGCGGATTTCATGAGTTTTTCCTTTGATTTATTTTTTTATCAATCACAGCACAGACAATGTTGCAATTAATTCATCAATTATAAGAATTGGATTATAAAAAAAGGCGTTTTTGTAATTTCAAGAAAAATAATGAAACTAATAACGACATTCAAGCCCTTCGTTCTTTCTTGTTTTTAATTCTGTTAATCCTAGGTTTTTTTTTTCGTTGATTTGGGTATAAAAAAAATAAAATTCAAAAAATTACAAGACGCTTTGGAAGAGAGATTTTTCCCTTTTCGTTATTGGATTTTAATGAAATAAAAGAAAAAAAAAAACATTAAAATAAACACTTTATATCGATAATAGCTTCTTAATATGAATAAAAATCATTTCGAGCGTAAAACTATTTTAATTTAAAAATAACAAATCCAAACTTAAATAGTAAATAACAATTAAAATAACCAAGGTAGGAAAAGCGATTAGTAAACCAATCACAATGCTTCGCAATGTCTTCTCATAAGAAAATATAATTCATATTGCTTTAATTTCCTTATTATTACAAATGTCATTGTTGCGAATGCAAAAGACGCAATTGTTGCGTTTTTTGTGATGGTTGTGCTTAATGATAATTTAATGAGGTTTTAATGATACTTGTCTATGGGGCAGACAAAACGGGAATATTAGTCTTATCAGAAGACTAAAAAGGAAAGGAAATAATAAGAAGCAGAGAAAGAAAAAGATCTAGGAATAAATCATCCACCACAATAGAAAAGATTTTATTGAAAATGTTTTTAGTGAAAAAAAAAATAAGATTGATGTATTTCAAATATAATTCAAAAGATGAATAATTTTTTAACCCAGGAAGGTAATTTGTTGATTAAGAAAACATCTTGAAAGAACATAAATCCTACTTTCCTTAAAATCTTACCTGAATTCTTCTTGTTTCTTTCTTCTTCTTTTTGGTTGGTTTTAGATCAACTGAATACAAAGAGTAGAAGTTTTTCTCACTTTCTGTTCCCAAAAACTGAATTCGATTGAATCAATTTAATTTTAATCCTATTACAGACGTTGATTTGAACTCTTCCACTTTGACCCCTTCTTGTGCTAATTGTCGATAAAAATATAAAACGTAAAAGTTTGAACTCTTTCAAGAAAATTCCACAACAGATGAAGGGAATAATTGTATCCAAAAGAACAATTTTTACGAATAATGTTTTGCAATATTTCAAAGGTTTACTTTCGTTTGGAAAATAATAACAAAAACACTTTAAAATAACATCCAGAGAAATGTTTTCATACTCTTGAGGAATAAGGCTACGAAAACAAAAGAATTTAAATTTGTTTCTTTTTCTCTAGAAAGAATAGCCCACAACATTCCAGAAGATTCTGTGCGAAATAAATCCACTCTGTGTGAAAACGTTCAAGTGTACGATGAGAATAGGCTAGCTAATTTCTCAAGTGTTTCTTTGTTAATTAAACCAGAAATTAATTACATTTATCATCGTCCCACCCACCTCATTGTTAATCTCACCCAATTAGCTCTTAAATGAAACGAACCACGTGTAAACATAGGGTGAAATACTGCCACGGAAGATAATCCAATTAGCAACCAATTAGTTAAGAAATCTCCACCCACGCCCGCCTCTTCCCTGTTCCCTCGAGGGTGGGAATCGAATTCATTTTATTTTTCCCCAATTGAAGAATTTCAAGAGACAGGAATCAAAACAAAACATTACTCTTAACTAAACAATGAAGGAATTTACAAGTTACTACCTCTTCTATTTTTTTGCTGCTCTTTAGTGATCCTGAGATAAAATCGGAATTATAAAAAGATATTTTTGAATATTCTAATTTCAACAGAATACGATATTATGCGTTATGGTGGCCAACGTATTTTTTTAGCAAAATGAGACTCCGCTTTGTCCCTCTCCTTCCGATTGATCTTCCTGAAACATGACAGTTAAATTTAAGGACATGATATCGAACTTTTAAATTTGAAATTTGTTTGCTGTCTGTCCTTGTCGAGAAATTAGCACAAGAAAGAGTCAAAAATCTCCCAAACAAAGGGATTTCTGTTGATGTCTTAAAGTAAGTCGTGTGCGCGAGCTTTAATATAATAAAAAGAAATAAAGCGAATTAAATTAAACTTTTAATAATTACATTCAAAAGATATTATAATTGGGAAAAAAATGATGAAGCTTTTCTTTTATTTTATTTACTCTACTAAAAAAAAAAGTAAATAAATAAATAAAAAGAAAAAGAAAGATTCTAATGAAAATAGCCTCTATGTTCTATAAAGGTGACCTTGTCTGTATAGAAATGGAAAGGTACGGGAAAGCAGAAAGGTAAGAAAACATAAAACAATTTAATTTCTAATTATAAATGTCTGCTTGAGATAAATAGTTTAGATGATTAATTCCTGACTTTGAAAGAAGTTTATGTTTTCCGGTCTCTAAAACAAATTTCGGATTGTTTTTCTAGAAATGTACGATCTTACATAAAATCTTGTGGAAATAACTTCATATTTGACGCATTGACGTACAACAAACTTGGCATTGAAGAGTTTCTTGTTATGATCTGATTCGATTGCGATATTTGCTGCCTTTTGGGACCAAATTACGTTTCCAACAGTCTAAGTTTTTTTCTAAAAATTATGAACACATTCTACATTTCAGAGTTTTATTTACATTTTGACTCATTTGAAAAGTAGAACGAAGTCCTTTGCTCTTCAATAATTAAAGCATTTAATCTACAATGAAAATTTTAAATCTGGATAAATTTGCCTTCTTTTTTTATATAATAAAGCAACCAAAAAAAAACCGCAACGATATTTAATGAGTTTACGTTTGAACCATAATTAACGGTAATTATAATTAATTAATTGTAGAAATTTTTTGGTCTCTGGACAGTAATGGAGGCTCTTTTACTAAAACTCAGTTGTGTTTTAATGAAAGGAATTTTTAATCTTCAACCATATTTTTATGTTATTTTGAAGATGAAATTTCTAACATTTCATTAAAAAACTTATTAACGTGTGGGTTGATTTAATTTATTATAAAAATTACTGGAGACACACATTACGTAATTATAAAAAAGATTTTATGTTAAAAATCTTAGTTAAGAATCTTGCTGATGATGGGGACTATGACTCCCTGAAACTGTCCAGGAATTGTTTTTAAATATTTTAATTTTTATTTATTTTCTTAACTAAGATTTTTAACATAAAATCTTTTTTATAATTACGTAATGTGTGTCTCCAGTAATTTTTATAATAACATTTCATTAAACAATAATCGGTTGGGACAGGGAATCTTTTATGATACTCAGTGCTATCTTTCGAACTGAGAACTGAATTCAAATTCAAATGTGATTTTAGTAGAAAACTCAGAATGTAATCCTGTAATGTTCTTTTTCTATCTCAAAGCATCAGAGCTGAAAACCCTTAGTGAGCAGAGACTAATATATTGAATGAAAGAATTTCGAGATCTCACTTAGGTTCGTCAAAAACATATTTGAAACTTATTTTGTTGCTAAATGAATACCGATTTTTTTTCCACTTTACCTCCTCACGTGTTAATTCTAGGTATGTTCTTTCTACTTTGTATCCAAATACATATCTTTAAAAATATTGACATTCACACACACATAATTTAGAAAGTTTACAATTTAAAAAAGAACAACCCAGTTTCTCTGTCAAATTTTTCTGGCATCTTTTGTTTACAATAAAATGGATCCCGATTTATACAAAACCTCAATCACCCACAGATGACGTCATAAGCAATCAATCCTCATAAGAAAAGAATCAGTGAGCGTTGTTAAAGGAAGGGACGAAATCCGTTTTCAATCTGCAAAGTAAAAAAAAAAAATTTGTAATAAAATAAATTATTACAAAACTCAGTTTTCTTTTATTTATAAATGTCTTCTTTCTTCTTCTGTATTCCGTAAGAAACAATGACACAAATATTATCCATCTTGGAGATTGCAGAATGATTCCTGTAAATCTTTATCCTATTTCGCTAAACGCCAGTATTTAAACACCAGGTGTTTTTTTTTCTTGCACGTGTTTAGATGTAATGTAGGAAGTTTCTTTTCTCGCATGAGCTAGTACATGTTCCTGTGACTACTGATCTGCGATCGCAATAGGTAGGCTGTAGACTTGTCCAATGTCACATTACTTATATCAACCAATCAATGATCCACCGCTGTTACAAGCCGTGTTCTTTAATGTCTTTAAGAATGTGGGATATATCTTTGTTTCTTCCATGACTTTATCATCTTCACTAGTTAATTTCTGAGCATTTGGACCCGGTTGAACAAAAACGGTTAGAGGGTCCTTATCTTAAAATATTCCTGCTAAGATCCATCTCGTGGTTACGTAATTAGAAGGAAATCTTTGGCAAAGGCTCACAAACGAAAAATAGAAACTTTTTTGTGGAAATAGTTAGTGAGGATGACATTAATTTAAGTCACTCCTTTTAAGTTCTTATTCATCTAAATCACTTCTCAAAATAATCTTTTCAGTTTTAATCAATTGGATCATCCCATTATCTCTCTCTTAATTACGTTCAGAAGAATTCTTTCTTTTTTTTTAATGTAATTTTAGACGAGTCATCCTTCCAATGATCTTATTTCACTCGTTTCTAGATTTGCCTCGTGTTAGATTTATAAGCAAGAATCTCGGAGAACATTATTAAAAAGGATGGATAAGATTTGGAGGAAATACGCGGAAAATAACTGCTTTTGAAAACATCCGTAAAACAAAGTTAATAATAAAAAGTTTTTGAAAGAATAATAAACAATCTACTTTAGCCAACTACGTACACTTCGGATACTTTAATTCGAAAATGTACTTGACTGCGAAATTTTAACTTCTTTTTTCTTTGTTTGCCTCGAAAAAGAACTGGACGGAATTCCTTAAAATTTGGAGGATTCTTAGGGTTATTATTACAGTTATTATTACAGTGAAATTATGAATACAATTAATTTTCTCATTGTTTCCTTTTTCACCGAAAGATAATTGATCATTATTTTTTTTTATGATAAATCTTCATTTAAAATAATACATGATAAGTATAATAATATTTTATGATAAATAAGCATCTGATAAAGCACAGTGGGGGAGGGGGAGGCTTCTGAAATCAATGACCCCCCCCCCCCGTCCCCCTTATTTCTAACCAAATAACTTTTAAATGGTTCTTAAAACTTAGCTATTGATGGATAAAACATGGAACTTAATCATTTCAAAACTTTAAGAAGATTGACTGAAGACAAAGGATATCATTGCAATGGACTTCTACAATGTCTTCAACAATCGGTAGTAATTGGTTTACTATTGTAGTATTTTGCTCATGTTTTTCTATGATTGTAATTAAACGATTTAGGCAATTTAACGAAATTAAAGAATTAAATATTCCGTTTAGAAAATGCCAAATTTCTGCAGTTTGTATTAAGCAGATACAACATTAATTTGAAAATACAATAAAAGATTTTTCATCTGTGACGTTTTCACGACTTTCAAAAAACAGATACAAAGAAATTGAAGTTTAATAACATTGTATGAAGTTCTTTCAGAATTTGACTTGAAGTTCTTGAAGAATTTTATTTATTTTAAATTGTTATTTAGTTTTAAACTCAGTTTCTAACTATTTGAATACAAGGTTTTTATTAATTCTGCAAAAGTGTATAAACCTAACTTCCTTTTTTTTTATTGTAAAAAGTAAATGACAAAGTTTTCCAATTAAACTTTCTTTCTTTGAGGAAGATTTACATTTGTTTCAGGGAAACGATAATTGACAGAGGAGAGGAGGTGGGAGTAGCGAAGTTCAGTGAAATGTGGCTTTGAAAGTTGATCAGATCAAAAGCCTCAAAGATGGTGTGTTTGTGTTTCTTTGTAATTCCTTTAGTATCGGTTGTTGCTTGGAGCGCAATGGGTTCCCTTGAGTCGACTGGACAGGACTTTTCCAATTAAGACACTTGGTAATTAGTGAGAACGTGTTCATGCAGCTTTAATAACAGACGCCCAACAGAATGATAAATAGTTCTTGGTGAAATGCCTGTTTTTTATTTTGTGAAAGCCTCTGTTTCATATCTAATTCAATTGAGTGAAAGAAATGGACAACAGTGCCATGAAATCACCAAAATAACAATATTATTATAATAATAATAATAATAATAATAATAAAAATAAAAATTTTTGGACACAACCACACACAAATTTATGGACACAGCCACACATCCCTAATCATTCTTGCACACATCTTTTACACTTGGCAATATGTGCTTTGGTCCTTGACCCGCCATGTTGTCTTTGCTGGGGAAACCCAAGGTTTGAAGCTTTTATGTAATAATAATAATAATAATAATAATAATAATTGAGTACGAAGAAGTTTTCAACAGCATTATTCAATCTCAATCAACTGATAGCTGTCGTTTCATGAAAACTTTATTCGGGAATTAATATTTATTGAATATGAAAACACTACAGAAGAAATACCATAAAATTTCCTAAAATTGCTTTTGTAACAATACAGAAAAAAAACAAAACACCTTTTTTATTATTTTAATAAATGTTTGTTCAAATGTTATCGTATTTAAAACTTCGTTCAAAATTTATTTCATTATGATACAAAGATTTTTAAAAACCACATCACTTGTCAAGGACCGGTTTAAGCGTTGCTTACGCTCATGAAAAACCCGCGTAGACCGACGACCAGAACAGAACCTCCATCACATCTACGCGGGTTGTTCATTAGAACTATCAGGTCTTGAAAGTACATTTTCATTAATTTGACCCCTGTAAGAATGTCTAACCTTCCTATAGATCGCATTTAGCGGTGCCAAGTCGGCGTTTTCAATGCACTCGTAAATCGGACTGACTTAGCAACGAGGCATTTTAAACACTTTGTAAATCTTAAGGTGACCTCCCTGGCCTTATTGTGCTGCCTATTCAAAAGAAGGTTCACATGATTCTAAGAGCACCACTAAGGGTTGTTCAAATATCTCCTTAATCTATATTTTCTGTCACCAACATTCATCAGTCGCTGTCGAATCACCAACATTTAACAATCCAATTTTCGTACGTGAAACCCTTCTTCAATTAGACAACTCCCGTCAGCCTCCACGTAGTTCACTGTGATCAAAATGACTGACACTGACATTGTTAAATATTCCTTTCAAAGTTCTTGTCTTGACAATTCTTCTCTTCACGGGAAAAAATTGGGAGATATGTTGTTTTCTCCTCCATGGAAGCTACCATTTTGAAACGCAAATGCGTAGGCGGAAAGTTACATTACTAACCAATCTCAGCCACTTTTAGAAATATGATTCGGCATCAAAGACTCATCAGTTGAGTTCTGTAGGTTTGGTGCAATTGTAATTGACTGCCTGGAATGGTTCACCAAATGCTTTGTAGGTACATCTTCCGCTCAAAGTCTAAACCACGGTAGATCTTACCTTTCTGGAGGTCCCAGCAACGATCATTTCTACTAAAAAAGCGTTATTTTTCCTTAAAATTAAAATTTTAACTAAATTTAATTAAAATTAAATTTTTCGTTTTTATTTTGACGGAAATACTGAAAGTTTTATGTAGTTTTTTTCCACTTTTTCAGTTTTAAATATTTTTTTTAATGGTGCAGACAAAGACGCGGAACATCAAACAAATTTGCTAAATTATCAATCTAATGTAGAAAGAAAAAAAATGTTTATTCATTTATTCATTGGTTTTTGTCAGTAATTCCTATTTCAGGGGAGTTAAGGTTTTTCAAATCATTTATCAAATGTAAAACAAAAAATAAGAAAATTCAAATATGTTATAAATAAATATATTAAATATATTCGTTAAATATGTTATAATTCCTATTGTTACTTATCTATGAAATTCTTTTTAGTTACTTTCCAGATCTTTCCAAATAGACTCATGTTTTGTAAATGTTGTTTTAAAATCTGGACACTTTCTTTCAATGACAAAGAAATTTAATTAAAATTTTATGATTTTTTTTTATTATTGCATTGTTTAATTTTTAAAAAGAAGTTTAATTACAATAAGTATTATTCCTTATTATAATATTCTTAAAAAATTTCAGAGTTTTATCCTCCTTCATAAAAAATACAATGATTTGAAACGACCTTGACTCCAGCCTGACCTTATTTGAAAAATAAAAACTTATTTTCAATGAATTGAAAAAATAAAACCCAGAACACGCCCACTTCACTTCCAAATACTTCGTCCGTCTCCAATATAAATACTTGGAAGGTTTTCATGAAAGTCTAAGAGTTTCTTCTTGTAATGATCTTTTTTTCTTTATCTGCAAGTCAAAGTGTGTCTTGCGAGTGTCAACATTATTCAACCACTAATTCAACAGCGCTAGAACAGATCGAACCTCGAAAGCAGATAAGGTTGGGAGGCATTTGTGTCGCTTGTCAGTTCATTTCCTTCAGGAATTTATCTGAATTAACTTGATGAAGTTGAGATTAGTAACTAGCCTTTGTTTTTATTCGGTTAAAAACAATGAAGTTCGTAAAGAACTTGAAGCCTGCTTTCCTTAATATCTGTTTAATTTTATTCATTATGAAAGAAAATAAAACTACTGAAAAAGTTTTCTTGTTTGTTTGTTCTAAACTTCTGAAAATAAATTTAAAAGAGATTTTCGAATCTTTTTGTTCAGAAAAACAAACAAAACAAAACAAAAAATAATGAATAAATTGCTGAATCTTATTCAATTCAGTTAGATTGAAGATGTTTTAAGATGATTAATGCACAGATTAATATATTTTGTTTAATAACAAATCGGTAGAAATTTAGTGTTAGAATTCTAATGTTTTCTTTAGGAATTTCTTTGTCCTTCTGAGACAAAAACTCACTTAAGAAACATTTAAAATATTCCAATGCTCTCTTGTAAAATGGACTCCTGTCATTCAGCCAATTTAAAAGTGTTTAGAGGGTTTGAAATACAGGGAGTTAAGATGATCAAAATAAAATAAAAATGTCGTATCCGTTTTAGGGAATGGCCTTAGGGAATGGTTTTAGGGTTACAAAGGAGGAAGCGTTTAACTTTCAACCAAAAAAAAAAAACCAATTCTTGATTTGTTTCCATTTATAAGGGGGAGTGGGTATTCCATGTGGTACGCCAATGGGGGTGGCAAAAGAGGAGGCACACACACAGTGATTTGATAAACCTTGCTTTACTAGAAAGGAGGCTAATTCTTTTTCTATTCTTATAACAATCGAAAAAATAAGCTCCTTTAGTTTCTTTAAATCGTAAGAAGCAAAATTATTAAGATCGTAAATTGAAAAGTAGCTTCCATTGAGATAGAGATGAGCTGCAGATTATTATCAAAACAAAGTAAATACGAGTAACTGCGTTACTTCAGTTGATACCCAATAGAACGCCGCTCAATAGAAAGGCTCTCACTTCCTTTTGCTTCATCTGTATCAACATGAATAGAAATCTTTCATGTAAAAAAACACGTACAGATTTCATCTTAGTTGGATTTATAGTTTTAGAAATAGGACAACATATTTTGGCAGTTTATTGACATTACTTCCTTTTCTATCAACATGGATTTCGATTTTCTTTTATGCACATCTCTAAAATTTCAGTTTTGTTAGAATGAACTGGTTTTCAGTTACGGTAAACACAGATAACAAGCTACAGTCAGATGGACGGACTAATGTGCTTATTAACTACATTGAGTTAGCTTTGCTTTAAGAAAACCATTCTTTTTCCATATTCGCATCGATAACGAATATCAAAGTCATGTGCGGCTACTATACATCCTTTCCATAATCAGTAGACGTTTGCTAGTGACGGGGAAACCAACGCTGAGTAGGTCCGAATGTAAAGCTAACTCAATATATTTTGTTCTGATCATTTTGTTTTTTTTCCAATACATAGTCAAGGCACTTGAAAAAAAAAAAGACTGAATATGAAAAGGTAAAGAAATTGAGAAGAAGAGCATGAGATCATAAACAATAAGTATATAGAATGAACAGATAAATTCCTTTTTCCAATTTTCAAATATAAAAGTTAGTTTGTTTTTAAAGAAGCATTAGATGGATCAGGAATCCATGGATTCAGGGAAATAGGAATTGAAACCCACGCTGTTCATTAAGCTATGGTCCCTTGGGGGTCCACGAATGCATGTATAAATATTCTGAATTTTTACAGTTCAAAAAGAATGAAAGAAAGAAAACGATACCGATCACAAAGAATCAATGGACTCTACAATAGAAAATCTACGTGACATTTATTTATAAATCGCTTATGAACATATCAATCTGAAGCTACAATCGTTGCAGTAAGATTAATTATTAAACTTTTTTTATTTGTGATTGTAACTATGTCATTTTTACAATATCTTTTGATTGATAGATATGTCATATATGTATTAATAACCGTAAATGGGGGGATGAAATATTTCACATTAATTAATTAAATATTTATTTGTTAATTAATAATACTTTAGATTAGGATTTTGGTGTTAATATTAGTTTTTAAAATTTGAATGGAATGACTCCAATAAAAATATTACAAAAGGAGTTATTGATTTCTCTCCCAAATTTGACTGAGCAATGTCTTTATTTGATTAAATCCTTTAAATTTTAAATCTTGTGGTTCCGCGATAATCAAAGATTTTTAAAGGAGGTCCTTGATAATGAAAAGAATCATTGAATAATAAAAATCCAGGAATTCTCTGAATAGTAAAGAAAGCAAATTTCGACTTAAAAGAATCTTGTGCTTTCTATTCTGGCCGCTAGAGCTGTCCTTGGAGATGTGTCATTTCTTATTTTGAAGAATTCAGCTTCAGATTTACGAGCCATGAGGCAGGAACAAGGAATACAAGACAACGCTTTCCCATCACGTCAATGAAACACTTTTACTAAAGATACAGTGCTTTCTTTGAATTAAACACCAGTCACAGCAAATACCGTTGACTATAATTCTCTCACAATAATCAAATATAAATATATTTTACGACCCAGTTCAAATCGGGTAAACAAAATGACCGCTCTTGACATCTCTAATGACAATGGTTGATCTCTAAAGTACTTTTTACTATTGAAGGTAAAAAAAAAAAGTATCTGAAGCCAAACGAAGAATCCAACGGCTAGATATTTCTTATTTTTTTTTGGATTTCACAAAACAGGAAGTTAATGATTTGTTTCACTGAGTGTTAAGGAAGATTTAAATTTTTATGGTCAGTTGAAAAATAAAAAGATGAAACTTAAAAATATACATTTAATTTTAAAAATATACTCTTCAATTTTAGTTCATTATCAAAACTTTGGACGTAAGAGCCATTGAGGAATAGAGCTTTCTATTTGAAATGAAACCGTTTCAGACCAGATTTATAAAAAGTTTTCAGAAATTATTACTGGAGACAATATTGAAGATTTGTAGCAAGTCTAGATTTGAAACCTCTATCATTTTTTAGTAGTTTATTAATTTTTAATTAACGAAAATTTGATTCGTTTAAGAATTTCCTTAACATGTAGTCACTTTTTTCATTTTTTTTTTCATTTTTTTTTTGTTTTATCCCATTATGGCATGAATTCAGCAAATGAACTGCTCTTCAATTAATTTCTCTGGTTTTTCTAATATTAAAAAACAGTTTTTATTGAATAAAGAAATGCAAATTTTTATATTTTTCACTTTTAGAGTATTGTCGTTATGTCTCAACGAAAATACTTTGGAGAAATCTGAATTACTTAAGTATCAAATCTTTTAATTTTTTTTTTTTTAAGTAAAAAAAAATCAAGACAAACAATTTCTTACTTTTTTCTTTCAGTCATTTCTTTTAACTAAATCTTCTATTACAGAATCTTCCCAATTCAACAGTTTGCACGTGACTGAGCAACACCCCCAAAAATTACAAATTCCATCTCAAGTTTGCTTTAGTTGAAAGACGCCCCTTTTTTAAATTTATAAACTCCTTCTATATTAAAAGTTTATTAACTAAAATGAATCTTTAAGACCTCATTTTGAATCCTGGGTTTACCTACTTAGTAACTATCTTTTTCTCTTGTCTTTCCTCTTAGTGTCTTAAGAATAAACAAAAAGAATTACGTTCCTTTTGGGAAGCTTTATTCATTTTCTTTAAGTTATTCTAACTTCCTTGAAATACAAGTTGTCTTACAGTCAGTGACGAGGAGTGGGTCCTGAACCAAGAGATGCGCAAATCTATGAAATGGATAATTGCTGAAACAAAATAGTGGAACAAAATACATTACTGAAACCTATTTACTTTTATAATTACTCTCTCGTGATTAATATAGGTACTAAATTGATATAAAATAATAGCAAAAAAGTTATCAAATATTTATCCTACTTCTTGTATATCCAGTCAATCCTTCGATTTTCAATTACGTCATCATAAAATGATGCTTAGTTATGCAAGCAAAGCCTTTTTGAGAAGTGCTAACGGTGATGGTCTTTCTTGTTCCGGAAAACACTTGCTGAGTTAAGGAATTAGAGCATCACTTACATTTATAAAGTTTATAAATCTTTATTCAACAGCGCCGTCTTTTGTCACATATCAAAATGTGGTGGATACTTTACTGCTATGTCCGAAGTTTCGTCTAAAATAATAGCCACGAAAGAAGCAACTTCCTTCTTCACTTTTTCCATCAGAAGTTCTGAAATGGATATCATTCTGTCTATCACTTGTTATCCTGAAAAAACTGTTGAATTATTTAAGTGATTGTGTTTAATCACTGTCAAAATCTCCAAATTCGTGTAAAAGCTCAATACAATTTTGAGACGCTTCAGATTCCTCGAAAAGCAAGTTCTTGTCTTCCCAAAAAACGCCTGCTACTTTGATCTTCAACTAAAATTATGCGTTGTAGTTTATCGACTGCCCAGTCACATCTTGTTTCGTTTTTAGAGTCGGGTGATACAG
>JAFIDM010002131.1:108904062-108927170 GCA_023159025.1 Thereuonema tuberculata
TATGAATGAATGAATATTAAATATGGGTTAACTGAATAGATATATTAACTTATTTTTCTTTTTCTTTTTATTAGTTAGAAGCCTACTATAAAAACGTATAAATGAACACGAGGGGGCGATCAGGAGAAAAAATAAGAAGTATCAAACGGCCCTGTATCAACAACAGACGGGGCATACGATACTCACCAATGATCCGATTGTTTATACTAATGAAAAGTACAAATATCTAAGAAAATTCATGGAGACTTTATTAATAAAAACATTGAAATGCTACAACACAGAAATTTCAGTGACTAATGCACTACAATACAACTTAATGTAACCATTTATTAATAATTCAAAACATTCGTTTTGAATGTTCATACAATAATGTTGCGTAATATCTTTGTTTAATTGGAAACAATAACTGTACACTATTGTATTATTGCTTTATACTTGTTTGTTGAAATTCTTATCTGGCTTCGTTATTATGTTCGAAGCCATGGAGTTTTTTCTTTAATTATATTTTCATCTGAAGACGAGGACTACGATCCTTGAAACATGTTATGAAGTTTATATAATGAATTATTTGATTTTATTTATTCTATGTGTTTGGTCCTTTTTTAATATATTCAAGCACATCATGTCTGAGAATTATTGTTAGATTTATGTATATATAATATTTTTAACATAAAAAAATAATTATAGTAATAAAAAAAATCCTATCTTTTTCAAAGAATCTTCCTGAAGTGCTCCTAAAATACATTTATTTCCTATGGAAATAAATTTTTCTGTTGTTAAAAAAATCAGGATTTGTAAAAAAAAAACAACTTGTGTGACAGAAGTTTCCAACTATTTGAAGAGCAGATTGTGATCCCGAACATAGCTTCTGCGAACTCACTCACTGGAAGCTCTCTGGCCTTTAGCGCAATCTGCTTGCACACACACATTTCCTTTACTCATTTTAACACGTTTACACAAATTAGGAGATCATTTTCGCACAATTAGAGGCAGAAGATTAAAGTATAATAATTTGTGCTTTTTAAGTTAAAAACAAACAAACATAATCAACAAGAAACTTCTTTATTGAGCTACATCGAACTTGACAGTAGAGGACCTACGGCTCTGCCTATGGATGGGTTGACTGCTGTGAGAAGCGCATCCCAGAGGAGCTTCCCTTGCTTCATAGAGAATGCATTGGATTCTCGCATGGATTAGATGCATTGGATTAGAACGCTAGAGAAAATGACCATTCAGACGAATGATAAATCCGAAACAAAAGTTACAGGAACTGTAATAAATAACATTATTCTATAATAATATATATCTATAAAGAATATTGTTCTATAATAAGAAATATTATTCAACTGCGATAATATAAATAATGCTTCAAAATTTATTGGGAAGTGACGCTTCCATGAGCCACTGACAGTCCTTTGATGATAAAGAAAAAAAAGTAGTAATTTACAAGTTTTTAAGTAAAAAGCAAAAATTAAATCTATCCATTAATTCAGAATTAAGTTTAGTCGCTGTTTTATTTATTTACTGATTATGTTTCGTATTAGCCTCATTTCGTTCTAAGGGGCCGTCCATTAATTACGTGAGGTGTTTTGTAAAAAATTTGGACCCCCCCCCTTTCGTGAGATTTGGTGAGATATAGTGTAGCCCCCCCCCCCTCATGTGAGATTTCAAAAAATCAAAAAATCAAAAAAGTTCAAACAGTCAATATTACAAAATGTTGTAATCTATTATAATAAGTACATTCTCTGAATGAAAAATTTGACGTGAGATTTTCGTTGACCCCTCCCTTCCCCTTGGTGAGATTTGGTGAGATTTTGCCGGACCCCCCCCTCCCCCTTTTGACCTCACGTAATTAATGGACGACCCCCTAATCCAAATTCACTGCCTTCTATCCCTTCACCTTACAATGAAAAGTTTAGAAAGGACAAAGTTCACTACTTTGTAAGCGCTAATTCTGCAAAGAAAATCCAAGGTTTTTAAACGATGTATTATCCATGAATTTCAGCGTTCTAAATTCTTTTTTCTGATCAAGAAACATTCGTTTAAATCTAATTCGTTGTATTTTTAAATATAAAATGAAATTTCGTTTGTCATCAATCACATGACAGGTTTTATAGAAAACCAATAAGGTACAAATTAGGAGAAATCACACACGGATTAAACTCTTTTTCTTCACTTTTTTCCTTACTTTAAGGGATTAAAGTCTTCCAAATAATAAAAAAAAGCCACTTTTAGATTTGTATAATTCACAATTCTGTGACATAAATCATTGATCGGCAACATTTTCTTTCTCGTGCAAAAGTGATTTATATTCGAGCCGCTAAAAAAATATAAAAGATCCATGATCATTAGAATGGATTAATCATCCCAGAATACTAATGTAAAACAATGAGATGTTATCTATTATTATAATCCTTTATAGCTCGACTTTAAATTATTATTACAATTATTATTGTATTGGGTTGGCCAAAAAGTTCGTTTTTTTTTTTTATGTAAGATGGTTCTAGTGGCGCTTAGGTGTCTTTATTGTCATTCGACACCATTCTATTAGATTGTGACAGTTGTCCTATCAGCATTTAAAGCAAAAACAGGTCAAAATTGGTGAATTTTGTGTCGCCAGTTTAATACTGAAGATGGAAGAAAATAAACAACATTTTCGGTGTATTTTGCTTTATTATTTCAAGAAGGTAAAAACGCAAACAAAGATTTGTGCAGTGAATGGAGAAGATGCTGTGACTGATCGAACGTTTCAAACGTGATTTGCGAAAATTCGCGCTGGAGATTTCTCGCTGGAGATTTCTCGCTGGAGATTTCTCGCTGGAGATTTCTCGCTGGAGATTTCTCGCTGGAGATTTCTCGCTGGAGATTTCTCGCTGGACGATGCTCCACGGTCCGGTAGACCAGTTGAAGTTGCTAGCGATCAAATAGATTACATTAATTGAGAACAATCAACGTTATACGCAGGAGATAGCAGACTTACTCAAAATATCCAAATCAAGCGTTGATAATTATTTGAACCTGTTTGGTTATGTGAATTGGGTTCAACATAAATTTAAGTGAAAAAAACCGTCTTGACCGTATTTCCGCTTGCGATTCTCTACTTAAACATAACGAAAACGTTCCGTTTTGAAAACAAGTTGTGACGGACGATGATAAATGGATGCTTTACCAGAATGTGGAACGGAAGAGATCATGCGGCAAACGAAATGAACCAACCACATCAATATATGTTGGGATTGGAAGGGAGTCCTCTATTAGGAGCTCCTTCAGGAAAACCAAATGATTAATTCTAACAAATACTGCTCCCAATTAGATCGCCTAAAAGCCGCACTCAACGAAGAGCATCCGGAATTAGTCAACCGAAAAGGCATTATCTTCCATCAGGGTAACGCATGTTTCTTTGATGATCTGACAAAAACTGTTACAGCTTGGCTGGGAAGTTCTGATTCATCCTCCGTAATCACCAGACATTGCACCTTCGGATTTCCATTTATTTCGGTCTTTACAAAATTCTTTTAATCAATTCCCTGGAAGACAGCAAAAGGCATCTGAAACAGTTCTGTCCTCAAAAAGATAAAAAGTTTTATCTTTAAAGAAGATGGAATTATAAAGTTGCCTGAAAGACGACAGAAGATAGTGGCATAAAACGCTGTTCAATAAAATTATTGGTGAAAATGAAAAATGTGTCTTTTATTTTTACTTAAGTAAACCGAACGAACTTTTTGGCTAACCCAGGGATTCTCAACGGGGGTCCACATGGACCCTGGGGGTTCATGTAATATTCTTCGGGGTCCACAGGGATCTCATTGAATCGCACTTATTATAAAATGGTTTATTATGAATTATTTACCAGTGTGTGTAGAATATATATTATTTACCACTGTAGAATAATTTATTTGCATTAAATTAGTTTTCATTCAAAATAAAGCATAATCATTTTCTATTTCGTTTATTATTAATATAATTCCTTTAGTTTTTAGCTATGAGGGGTCCAAAAAAAAAAAGAAGGGAAAAAGGGGTCCATGGGTAAAAAAAGGTTGAGAAACCCTGGGCTAACCCAATAAATTCAAATATAAATTTTAATTTTTATTTGTTAATTGACTTAATATTTAATTCCACTCCTTGTAAGAATTTCTTGGTAAACTTTCTTTGGTAGCAATAAGTGTTATTGGAATTTACAGAAATATCAGTGCTGGCCCATCCAAAATGATGAGTAATTAATTCCACCCCGACCTCCCTCTAAGAAAAAAAAAATCCAACCATCAATGAAACTCTTCAAAGAACCTGAATCCTCCTTCCTTAAATGTTAGACGCCCAGTTGAAACTCCCGTCCGACTATCTATCGTGGGTCGCTCATGAGGACTTTACATTGACAACTAATGAACGCCGTAACCTGTGGACTACGGCTCGCAAAGCTTCGGGTCGCCTAAAGTGTGAGTGGCGCTTCGAAAACGGTGCCATCCAAGTTTCCTAAAACGACACCGTTATCCGAGAAAAGCAGAGCCAAGTGTTTGTAAGGATTATTCGTGGCAACATTCGCACTGTCCAAAGTCAGCGTTCGCTTCCAAACCAAGGCAAGCTTATGGAATGTGTTGGAGTGAGCCGAGCGAGCACTCACTTTTTAATTCACTGGCGTTTCATCCACCGCGCCCGTCTAAATCTGCTTCCTCTCAATGCCAATAGGCGGTGGAACGCCGGAGGAGTGAAGACCTGCCATCGATGTAATTATAGGGAGGAGACTCTGCCACATGTCCTTAACCACTGCATGTCCTTAACCACTGCATGTCCTTAACCACTGCATGTCTGCCTTTCAACGACGCTTTCAAAGCCCTTGTGGATCGTTTTTGAAAGATCGTAAAGCGTCATCTTTTTGTTTCCGTGTCGTTGGCGACAACCAAGCTGTTGTGGAAGGTTCTCGGCTTCGGACCGATCGTATTCTGGTGCATTTACAATACAGATATACTCGTATACCTAATAGGACTAGTATCACTTTGTAACATTGCAAATAAACCTAGTAAATAAACCTAGTAAATAACTATGATGGCCTTAAAATCCTATGTTTTCAATTTTAATTTAAATGAAATTTTATTATCAACTGTTATGATCTACGAATAAAGATGTAAAGTTTATATATTATATTTAAAATTATGTTTACTTTTATGATTAATGTTCTTTCTTGGTGTTTATGATAAAAATTATTTTGTTAATATTATATAGTTAAAACTTTTCATTATATATATTACAATAACTAATAGTATGTTACAAATATTTAAATTATGACTACAGTATTAATTACATTATTTTATTATGTATTTATTAAATACTTAACTCCAGAACCTGTTTAATAGGGATTTTTTATCCCTAGCAGGACTGCAATGTAATTTTAAATAATATAAAAGCGTTATTCTGTCTGTCATTGTCATAAGACTTTCCGTTTTACCAATTTTGTGACCAAACTATAACAGATAGATTGGTCCTGTAAATCGATAAAATGTAGATCTTTTTAAGACAAACAAAATGCTACAAAAATCTTTCGAAAAAAGTTTTTGGGTTCCAAGATGGCGCCTTTTAAAGGGTCAAATTTTGACTTTTTCTGAATTTAAACGAAAAGTACAAAAGTTGGAAGAGAACATTATATTGAGAAAATGTTGGTATTTGAAAGTTCTATCGAACGATATATTAGTCATTCACAAACGTTTCTGCGTTTGGAAGATATATGCAAAAATGGGTGGGGCGCAACCCCAGGTGTGAGGCGCCAACCTGCAATACACCTGAGTTAAGCGGAGAAGGCCACAACAGGCTGGGAAGTCGTGTATTCTCCGATCTCTGTATTAATTTGCTAAATAAATAGTTTTTTTTTAATGCTATACATGCAAGGGTTCCGGAGCGAAGCGACGGTACCCGTGTAGTTTTAAATAATTAGGAAATAAAAAATAAGTGTTCAAAAAAAAAATATTTAAAATATTAATCTGATGTCTTACCTGTATAGAAGCATTTTTGGAGATTAGCTTTTTTTTTGTTTTGAAAACATGAAATTCAATCTCACATGAATAAAAATAGTTTTGATTTTCTGACAAAATTAATGAAATCGTTCCTTATTAAATCTGATTAAAACATTCAAAAAGCGGATCTATTAGTAAACATGGAATAAAAACTCTCACCGTTTTCAAAGGCTCATTAAATCTTTCTTAGCAGAGATCTTCATTTCACTGTAATTGAGTGGCAACGAAAACTATCTAATTGCACCCACAAACCTAATTGCACTACATACATCTCCCTTCCTGTGTACATATCTAGGTTTACATTTGAATGCACTAACATGTTGAATGAACTGTAAATCCGTATGTTAACTGTAGTAATTAATTAATAAAACTTTCTTTTTTCTTTTAATTAATCTTTCATAGCTCTTAGTTGACCCAATTGAATTAAACTTGCTTTAATCCGTTAATCTGTGGTTTTTATGGACGAACAATCTTGTGTAAATATTTGCAAATGTGCTGAATAATGACGTAATGAAATTGAAATCCCCAGAAAAATTCATTTCCCTCAAATACAAAGTCATTCTTACGAGATCAAACTCCGTTGAAAAGAACCTCCTAAGAGATAGCCGTGAAAATTAGTCACAAACAAAGAAAATTATCCTATTAAAGCTTAAAAAAAATTGAACTGAACTAAAAAGGCAGAAAAAAACAATAGCATTTCAAGTAGACTTTAATCCATGGGAACTGTCAGTTAGTTTGTACTAACATTCCTCTAATGGATTGACTTATAAAGAAATTTCTCGAACATGAAAATGCCCAATTCTAATGAAATTTTATAGTATTATTAAATATTAAATTAATTAACACAAAAAAATAAAAATATTGCTGATAAATTTAAATTAAAATCTTAGATGCAGAAAAAAATGGAACCAAAAAACTTAAAACAAAAAAGTGGATTTTGGATGAAACCTTTTGAAATTTGAAATTATTACAAATTAATCAAAATAAAAAAGTAATGGAAACAAAGTAGAATTTCACTTTGCGCAAATTGTACAAAATTAGTTATCATCTGTGACAGTATTTTTGAAATAATAATCCGTTTGTTTTTTTTGTTTTTCTGTCGATCCGGAAGCGATTATAAAATTTTGGTGAAAACCGAGTTAATGAGTGAAGCTTTAAAATGGGAGAAAACATCGGTTGATAATTCTCTGGATCTTATTGTTGAGCTATTTTGAGTTTGATTTTCACCAGCAAAATAAAGCCAGTTAATCTTGCACAGAAAAAAAAACAAAGTTTTTCCTATTAAAAATAAAAGTAAAAACTACTTAAAACATTAGAATAAATTAGATTAATTGAAAGTGGGTGGCATGACTGCCGAGCACGTCGACCTGAAAGATCTTTTGTACTATCCCACGGAAAGAAGGACAGACGGAGAGAAAGAATGGTGTGAGAAATGCAGGGGAAACAAGAGAACTCCGGGAAAACCTGCCCAGCGCGGATCGCCACCATCAACGAAACCCACATGAGAACCGAACCCGGGACTCAGAGGTGAGAGGCCAGTGTCTTAGCGACATCGCCAACCGCGGGGCCACTTAAAACATTAGAAACTTTAACTAAAGTCACTGTATGGCAGGGGTGCTCAGACTTGTAGTGTCTGCGATAGACCACAAAATATTTAGGCGACAAGCGATGGAAGGCATACTATTAGGAATAGGCTATGGCATAGCTACTAAGGAAAAAAAACGTACATACTAAAGAACGACGTAGTGACAGCGAATAGTAAACCAATCACAATGCTTCGCAACGGCTTCTGATACGTATAAGACAATATAATTGATATTGCCTTAATTCCTTATTAATATAAATGTGATTGGTGCGAATGCGCACTTGTTGCGATTATTGTGAATGTTTTAGAGCTGTTTTGTAAAGGTGGTTGTTGCACAAGGAAAAGACGCATTGTTGCGATTGTTGTGATTGTTGCTAATGATAATTTAATGATATTTGAATGATACTTGTCGACAGACAGAAAATGGGTAAGTCATGAAAGTTACAATATCCGTCAGTTTATCGAAATCAGAGAAACATCTTTCAAACTCGCTCAGAATGGTTTTAGCTCTGTCTCGTAATTATCATAATTTAAGTGGGAACTTGCTCTTGCTTCCAAAGCTGATTAATCAACTGAACAAAAAGAACCTCAAAAATTTTTCAATCACTCAATTTGTTTTTAAAAGAGTTTATTGCGCCAATCATATCGATAATGGTTTGATTTTTATCGTGTAGCTCCAAGTTAATGATATTCAAATGATTTGTCAAATTTGATAAGAAAACTAAATCACAGAGCCACTTTTCGTTTTTAAGTATCTCTGTGTCATCACCTCGTTCATCTAGAAAAAAAATAATTTTAGATAGTAATTTCTGGAACCTCTTTATAAATTTTCCGCGGCTCAACCACCTCACTCAACTCAACTGTATAAAGAAGTAAATCAGTGTGCTCAGCAGACTCGCTAGCTTCCAATTGCACTTTGAAGAGGCATCTTTGCAAGTTTCGCGCACCGGTTACGATCTTCGTGGCAATGTCCATGACATCTTTCTTATTTAGTATTTTTGAACATAAAACTTGCCGATGAATGATGCAATGGAATGTGAAAAACGATGGTGAAATCATCATTAGCTCGACAGAATTTAACAAATCCATTTTTATTGCCAGTCATGGATGGTGCTCCATCTGTTGTAATGCACATGAGTTTGTAAATCGATAGCACATACTTTCTCAGAAAAGCGTTGTAAATATCTTCTCCACGAGTTTTTTCTTTCAGTGGTAGCATTGTCAAAAAAAATCTTCTTTAGCCGACATATCAGAAAATACCACTCGAATGAAAATACATTGCTGGGCAGTATCAGTCATATCGGTGGACTCATCAAACTGCAAAGAAAAGTACAGTATGTACATTCCATGATATCACTTTTCAGTTTATTCTCCAAATCATTGCTCATGATCTCGACACGTTTAGTAATAATTGGACGAGATAATAGGACCTCCTTGATGACAGATATAATCTCTGTTTTATTTTTGAAGTCATTAAACAGTACATCTGCCGCTTCAATAAATGCTTCTTTCACTACCGTTCCTTCTTCGAAAGGTTTCTTGTGTTTTGCCAGTAAGTAGGAAATTTTAGGAGACACAATTGTTGCAGCTACTGATAGTGAACAGGGATTACTCTGCTTTCAAACCACTTTACAAATCTTAAAGTTTTCGTCTTCTTGATTCACTCTTTTGCGGAAAATCTTTATAGTTTTTATTCACGGTTTTATAATGCCTTTCTAAGTTCCCGCGTTTAGGCAATACCACTTAAGCTCGACATACAAGCCAAACACACTTATCTTTGGCCATAATACACAAGAATTCCTCCTCCTAATCTCTTAAAATGGTAGGTTTTACTTTTTTTCGCTGGAATCATTTTATGATGCATTTTATGTTCATTTTTATATAAGGTAATGATCTTGCTCGAGTTCACAACATCCTCAAAACACAACTCAGTGCCAGAAATAAAATTAAAGCCATCAACACTTTTGCCGTCCCCACACTAACATATTCGTTCGGCATAATTCTATGGACAAACACCGAACTCGAAGCACTACAACGCGAAGCACGCACTACATTCGCGAAACACAACATGCACCACCCCAAATCCGCTACGGAAAGGATGACTCTTCCCCGCAAGGAGGGAGGCCGAGGACTCATCAACCTACACGAAAAACAAGTACACACTTAGAGACCACTTCCACCAAAGAGCAGAACACTCCTCACTCCACTCAGCCATTGTCAAGGCAGACACACACCTGACACCCCTGAACCTCGAAAACTCTTCTCCAACACTCACCACCCCCAGACACCCACACTCAGCAGCTGCGTAAATCGTGGGCTCGTAAGGAACTCCATAGCAGACATCGCCACGAACTCAGCCAGCCTCATGTCGACATGAAAGCGTCGAACAGATGCCTGACGAGTGGTGAGCCGTTTGGGGAGACCGAAAGGTTCATGATCACGATACAGGACCAAGTCATCTCCACACGCAACTACAAGAAACACATTCTACACGATGCAAACACACATGACGACAAGTGCAGGAAATGCCACACTACGCATAAGACGATCGACCACATAATATCAGACTGTCCCCTTCTCTCTCAAACAGATTACCTCCACCACACAATCAGGTAGCGCCGATCGTTCATCAACAACTAGCACACAAACATTCACTTATTAAGAACACGGTCCCGTACTACAAGTATATACCACAAAGCGTATTAGAGTCACCCTCATATAAACTGTACTGGAACCGCCCCATTCACACAGACAAAACTATACATCACAACAGACCTGATATCACACTTGTTGATAAGATCAACAAACAGACCTATCACATTGATATTGCAGTGCCTATCAGCAAGAACATGCAGAAAACTCACGCAGATCTACCACACATGCTCCAGAAGCAGTGTAGGCAGGACCGAGTACGTGCCCATCGTCCTGTCCGCCACTGGTTTGGTGCCTCACACATTGCACCACAGCCTCAGCACACTAGGGCTTCATAAAAACACTTATGTACAAGAGCAGAAGGCTGTGATACTCAACACAACACACATAGTTAAGAAAATCACAAGCACACATCCCTAACTATTCTTCCAAACATTTTTTTTTTTTTTTACACTTGGCAATATGTGCTTTGGTCCTTGACCCGCCATATTGTCTTAGCTGGGAAACCCATGGTTTGAAACGTTTTCGATATAATAATAATAAAAACAATAATAATAATAAAACAAACCAATCTCATTGATATTGCAGTGCCTATCAGCAAGAACATTCAGAAACCTCACGCAGACAAGATCAGTAAATACACCGATCTAGCACAGAAGCTCCAGAAGCAGTGGAGGCAGGCCCGAGTACGTGTTGTACCTAACGTCTTGACCGCTACTGGTCTGGTACCTCACACATTTCACCACAATCTCAGCACACTAGGACTTCACAAAACACTTATGCACAACTGCAGAAGGCTGTGGTACTCAATACAAGACGCATAGTTAGGAAATTTATGGACACAACACATCCCTAATCATTCTTGCACAAGTCGTTACACTTCGCAATATGTGCTTTGGTCTTTGACCCGCCATATTGTTTTTTTGCTGGGGAAACCCAAGGCTTGAAACATACAAACATAATAATAATAATAATAATGATACACCCAACACAAACACACCCACCAGTGAGGCATTACATGAATAATGGTCGTCTCTGTGGTCAAACCCCATCCCCCACAATTTCAAAGCACCATGAATCACAGAGGAAGAACAAGTCGCTGAACACTTACCCTTCATGCCCTTCCATGATATTACTCTCGCAGACATACAGACAGCTCTAAAACATGCACACAACTGGAAGGCTCCTTGCGCAGACGGCATTCAGAACTTCTGGATCAAGAGGTTCACGTCCCTGAATGGGAAGCTAAGTGTTCACTCACTGACGTAATCCAACACCCAGAGCATATGCCTCCTTTCCTCACACAGGGTGTCACTTACCTACAGAGCAAGAACACTGAAACAGCACACCCTGCAAACTACCGTCCAATCACTTGCCTCCCCACACTTTACAAACTCCTCACATCCTGCCTTGCAGACAAAATTTACACACACACATCGAGACACATAACATTCTTTCCGAACAGCAGAAGGGCTGTCGCAGGAATTCCCAGGGTTGTAAGGAACAACTCCTTATTGACTCGGTAATCCTGCGGCAGGCACGCGCGAAGAATAGGAACTTACATATCGCGTACATCGACTACAAGAAGGCATTTGACTCAGTCCCCCATTCCTGGCTTTTACACACTCTTCAACTCTACAAAGTACACCCCGAGATTATGGCATTCTTGAATGCCACGATGAAGAGTTGGAACACAACATTACACCTACGCACCTCCAACACCTCCAACACCTCCATCACTACAGTCCCCATTCCCAAAAGGAGAGGTATTTTCTAGGGAGACTCCTTGAGTCATCTTTGATTCTGCCTCGCCTTGAATCCATTAAGCCACATGCTAGACAACACAAAACACGGTTATAGGCTTACCTCAGGCACTCTGACACCATACAAAATCACACACTTACTCTACATGGATGATATTAAACTCTACGCCACAAACAACGCACAACTTACAAATGTACTACAAGTCACAATACAGTTCACCAAAGACATTGGGATGGAGTTTGGAATAGACAAATGCCGAAAGCTACATATAACACGTGGAAAGACTTCGAATTTGGAGGGTTTTGAACTGGACCATGGGTTGGCCATCCAATCCATGGAAGAGGGAGAGATCTACAAGTACCTGGGCTTCCAGCAAGCACGCGTCATCGACAACGCAAACATCAAAAACGTACTCAAGAAAACATACTGTGCTCGTGTTCACAACATCCTCAAAACACAACTCAATGCCAGAAATAAAATTAAAGCCATCAACACTTTTGCCATCCCGACACTAACATATTCGTTCGGCATAATTTCATGGACAAACACTGAACTCGAAGCACTACAATGCACAACACGCACTACATTCACGAAACACAACATGCACCACCCCAAGTCCGCTACGGAAAGGATGACTCTTTCCCGCAAGGAGGGAGGCCGAGGACTCATCAATCTCATCACGCTACACGAAAACAAGTACACACACTTAGGTAACACTTCCACCAAAAAACACAACACTCCTCACTCCTCGCAGCGATTGTCAAGGCTGACACACACCTCACACCCCTGGACCTCGCAAACCCTTCTCTAACACTCACCACCCCCGACTCCCACACACAGCAGCTGCGTGAATCATGCGCTCGTAAGGAACTCCATGGCAGACATCGCCACGAACTCATCAAGCCTCATGTCGACACGGAAGCGTCGAACAGATGGCTGACATGTGGTGAACTGTTTGGGAAACCGAAGGGTTCATGATCACGATACAGGACCAAGTCATCCCCACACTCAACTACAAGAAACACATTCTACACGACACAAACACACACGACGACAGATGCAAGAAATGCCACACTACACATGAGACGATCGACCACATAATATCAGGCTGTCCCCTTTTGTCCCAAGCAGACTACCTCCACCGACACAATCAGGTACCGTCGATTGTTCATCAACAGTTAGCACACAAACACTTATTAAGAACACTGTCTCATACTACAAGTACACATCACAAAACGTACTAGGTCAACCTCACATAAGCTGTACTGGGACCGTCCCATTCACACAGACAAAACTATATATCACAACAGACCTGACATCACACTTGTTGATAAAGTCAACAAACAGATCTATCTTATTGATATTGCAGTGCCTATAAGCAAGAACACGCAGAAAACTCATGCTGAGAAGATAAGTAAATACACAGACCTAGCACACGAGCTTCAGAAGCAGTGGAGGCAGGACCGAGTGCATGTTGTATCCATCGTTCTATCCGCTACTGGTCTGGTGCCTCACACATTGCACTACAGCCTCAACACACTAGGACTTCATAAAAACACTTATGCACAACTCAGAAGGCTGTGGTACTCAACACAACACGCATAATTCGGAAATTTATTGACACAAGCACACATCCCTAACTATTCTTTCAAACCTTTTTTTTTATACTTGGCAATATGTGTTTTGGTCCTGACCCGCCATATTGTCTTTGCTGGGAAAACCATTTCAAATATTATTTCGCTAATTTTCAAAATTACTGTTTTTTTCACAAAATGAAGCACTATTTATTATTTGAATAGAAGAGAATTTCCAAGTTGCAATCTATGGGACGTCACGCTCAGATAGAAATATCGGGTTGCCTACTAGGTAGCGATTTCGACCCTCCCTGCCAGTGTCTGCACCACCCATGGGCAGAGGATATACGCTGCATGTTCGCTTCACAACAACATCTGACCCGCAACGATGGTTTCTCCCACAAGGTTCTGCCATTTTTATGCTTGTGTTTAGTTTGCATTAGTAGGCTCTCTGCCAAATTTTGTGGCATTTAAATTCCTGGAAAGTCCCGAAACTGCCTATTCTTTAACTTTCAAGCCTGAGTGTACAAACAAATTTCCTATTTTTTAAAACAAAACAAAACAAATATAATTAAATTCCGCATTATTTGTCTAAAACCGATTAATATTAATTCTCTGAAACAATGCTTGGATATTAGGATTTGTATAAATGGGTCTTACATTTAGCTATGTTTAAATTCTAATGCCAATTTCTGACGCCATCTGACGCCAAATTCTCGACCAGAACACAATTGGACAACACTTCAGATGTAAATATGTAATGTGATAAAGTAAAGGTTAAAGTGCACATTACGGTACTAGGGGTTGTTTTTTTTTTTTTATCGCGTTGTGAAACATGGCCATTTTGGAATTACTTTTAAGAAACCGGATGTTGATGAGGGATGTTTGAACTTCCTGGGGAATGACTGTATAAGGGATTTTTGTTTTTGAAGGGGATTTTTTTTTCAAAAGTTAGCAACAGATACATCCTGCAGGAGACGATGCCTCGCTTTACCTAACCTACAGCTAACTGCAATTGACATATCCTGCACCCTGACGATGCCTTTCTGCGCTAATCTACAGCTATGCAATTGACATATCCTGCACCCTGACGATGCCTTTCTGCGCTAAACTACAGCTAACTGCAATTGTGGAAGCCTTACTTCGCTAACCTACAGCTAATTTGGCTTACCTTATGTGATGATTTCGTTGGTTTGTGGCAGATATACTTGAATGATTCCATGGATGAAATTTTGGAACATTATTTTGTAGTTGTTGTTAAATTTTCTCCGACACATAAATTCGGCTAAATATGCATCGAATTGACCAACCAACACGTAATCTCTCCGGACCTCTCATTGCTCTTCACCGTCGACCGCCATGATGCCTTCAGAACACTGGAACACATGTGGATAAACAGCGCATGAATAAACATTACGTGATGTATCCTTGCGCAGTATAAGCCATTGAAGGGGTAACACGCCCGTCGGCAATGTATCCTTACGAAACTTCCTTTTGGCAGTGCCAGATTCTGCACTTTAGCCAAAGTAAAAATAACTGTTATCATTGAAATCCGTTAAAGCCTGTAGTTTATTTTGGAAGTCATTTAGTGCAACATATTTGTTGTTAGGAAATAATGACTACGAGGTTCCTATCAAAATAACTTCATGCATACTGTCTGGCAATGGATTGTTACAGAAGGACAAGACCGTTCAGTTTCGTCCGAAGTCGTTGTCTCACGATATTTAATGATTTCGTAGGATAACATGGTTTGAAGACTGTTCTTCAAAGCTCGTCTACGTTACATTACTGGAATTGAAGACAGGCTCCAAGAACTTGATGTGTCCAGCTCGCAAGCGATATCGTTTCTCGTCGGATCTTTGTAGATTAAGATGAAGTATTTCTACTAGAAAATGTTAACCTAATGGAGATTGAAAGTAATGAACTTTATTGGAATTCTTGGGATTTGACAAATGGAAAGGACAAATTCCAGACGTAATTAGGACAGCAGGAGCGGACGTGTTCTGAAGATAGTGAATCTAGTTGAACTAATGAAAACCACGAATTTCGAAGATAAACTATTTATAATTTAAAGAAACTAACGATAATAAATATAAATCCATAGAATCAGATGATTTCTAAAAACTTTGACTTAAATGAACAAAGCAGAATACTTCTAGATAAATATTATATAACGAGTTCTGAAATTCAGTAGTCATGTCAAGTTAAAGAATTACATTTAGAAAATCTTAGTTATTACGAACAGACAAGTTAGAATTAACTGTATAGTTCCAAACTAACGAGTGCGTTTGCAAGATTTTGGACTAAGCTAAATAGAATGGACATGCTCTAAACAGTGGACTATAAAGTTTAATTAATAGTTACACCAATTTATTGAGCGGACGAACTCTAGTCCAGGCAATCTGTGACTTAACATGGGCAAAATTGCAACAGAAGCTTTTTAAATTAATTTTGAATCAGTAATCATTGCTGAACAACATATCCAAAATCAGACAAAATCCAACCATGGGAACAGCCCGAAAAACGGATTTAAAAATGGCGGAGTAGCTTTTCTCAAATTAAGGCAAAGGCAATGTAATGCACGTTTTTTGTGGAAATAATGTTTTATTTTCACAACATTTTAAACATATTTAAATTGTACAGTTGTATCATTATTAAAGAGTGCACATTGTATTCAGGACATTGTATATGTATCTTAAACAGTATACATATTTTAAACAATATACATACCTTAAATGGCGCAGCTTAGCCGCAGCTGCTTTTGCGCCATAAAACACCAACCAACAACAACTACCTTAAATTGTTGCTTAAAAGTTCGTTTAATTTCAGAAATGTTTTAGAAAAAAAGCTTTAATTAATCGTTTTCATCACTTTCATCATGTTCATAACTGTTGTTGTTTTCACATCCAGTGATTTGCCACGTTCCACAAACTGTTGAATAGTGCAGGCCATTATGCTTGCATCCGCATTGTAATGTAGCGCAGTTTTTTGTGCTGGAACATCGTATCATATTGAATAAATAATCTGGAGCTGGTGGTAAGTAGTACGAATTATTTTTTACATACCAACCCCATTCTTCTGGCTTGATTCTTTCTTTAGTATCTTTCCAGATATTTATTTGTAAGTGCGTTCGATAGCTATGATATTTTGTTGAAGAATCGGTTGAAGAATCGGTCGGAGGCAGACGTTCCAGTGTAACAAATGATTTTTCTGTAGTTATGTTCACTAGTAACATTTGGTGGTGCAGTTTTTCAGTGCATTCCAGTGAGCGACAGTCATACAAAAGAAGCATTGCTTTTCTACCAGCGACAGTGATATCTGAATGTAGGCATGAATCAGAACAAAATATTTTTGTAACAGAGAGGAACTCTGTCTCCTTCAACAGTTTGTCAAATGCTGAGGATTTCCCAATTGAAGAAATTCTGGATGTGGTATCGCAGCCCGTGAAAGCATGCGGAAACATAAGCAAGTTGCAGCTTTCACGACCTAATAGAGATTGAATGTTGAGGATATCATACACTGGATTTGGAGTTGATCCACGTCACTACGATAGTACAGCTTGAACCCATTATCCTTTGCATGGTAAAGAAGCAGAATCAGCAGATCGGTGTCTTCACCTATCACAATGGTATGAACACGTTCTGGAGATGAGACTGCGGCACGAACAATGTCCACGTCAGCATCCTCATCTGCGTTATGAACAGTACATCCTTGTTCCTTCAGCATGTCACCAATGAGGGCAATTATGGCTTACTTGTTCTTTCCATTGGCTAGGAACTGTTCCTTTTTGCAGACAAACTTCATGCATGGGCTAAAATTAACATCTCTTTCTTTGTGTACCATCATCTGTGAGCCGCATCCTTGATTGTAGGGGACAACAATGTAGCCATCATAAACAACGACAGCTTTTGCATATGTTTTAAGGGTAAAATCAACGTACGACATTGCAATGTTTTCGTATATTTCAATGTTTTTCATTGTTGCACCTCGAAATTCGATGTAAGAGAAATCCTACATCCAAAATATACCTTTCTGTACTTTCCACGTTGTCACATTCTTCATTATTAAAATGTTTGTTGTATTGACTACTTCTGCTAACTGCTAACTGCGATTTGTCTGCTTTCCTCATCTGGCTTTGTGATTCAAATAATGATGCAGGGTACGCACAAGTTCATAACGCATGATATCAACAAGATCTATATCAACACAAGTGGCGACAGTCATCATTCTTTGGAAAAGTAGTGCTACAAACAGCGCCAACAGATCCTACAGTTTTCATTTTATGCGATCTTATAGCAGAATACCTAAATACATCCTTCCCTATCATTTCTGATGTTCGTACAAAATAAGTGCAACTCGTCAACATTAACTTCTTCTTCAGCTGTTACGCCTGTAACAATATTACATAAAGTACACTCAGAATTAAACGGGGTTATGGACTCTAGTACATTGGCCAGCTTTTTTAGGTCATTGCTGTCCCTCTTTTGTCTGCTGTCTCTCATTTCTTTGTGTTGTTCACTGGTTCGCATAAAAACCCCAGCAGACTCCTGCATAGCTAAGCTGTAAATTGAACAAACGGGCATAGAAAACAGCCATGTAGCTCTCTGATTTTTGGTAAGTCCACTTCCTCTTGTTCGTCCTCGTCTGCTTTTTAGGAAACACATAAGCACTTGTTCTATTATAAGATCTGATCCAAATTCACTCCATAATCTGTCACTTCTTATCACAAATTTATCTTCCACAAACATTTTATGCACCTTGGCATTTTCAGATGGCAGTTGAAACATTTTTTGCAAGTATATATAGAGTGACTTGAGATAATTTACATTTACTGCAGCTTCTATTATAGGGAGACATTATTTGCTGCCAGAAGTAATGTGGTGTTTTCAGCAACATTCAAAAAACGCAGTCGCCTGAAACTGCAGCGTTTCTTTCAAATCTTGTTACTTCAGAGTAGGAGGAACAAAACCCAAGATTGTAAAGAATGTCAATAAGATACCTTGATCGGTAGTTATGATGAAATTGAACGGACAGACCAATTTGTAATGGACATAGTAATGCTTTAGGTCAAATAGCTTGCATAACATTCTGGTCAACAGCACCTATTTTCACGGACATATCCTTTCCCCTAATTTTTTTTTTTATAATAACAACTTCAAGCTACTAGGAATGTAATGTAAGGCATTCTCCTCGTCAGGTCATTAGGTGATTGATATTCATCAACCGTAGTTGCTTTGAAGGATTTGACATCACTTCTGATTATTCTTGCAGCAGTTTCTATTAACTGAATTTTCTGCAGCTCAATATCGCAATACTTTGACTTCTCATTGTAACTTCGAAGAATTTCATTTGCTGTCTCACGTAGAGTTACTATATCTGATTTTCCTTTTTCTTTTGATATTATAATATTTTCCCCATAGTGTTCTAAAAGTTTTCTCTTCATGTGCCTACGTTCATATGCACTGTTCTGACTTCATTCGAGATACTCCTTCATTTTAGAAATGAGGTTTCCAACAACCATTTGCTACTCATCGTTATCTTCAAGGTATTCGCAGGTACGAAGAAATGCTTGGTATTGCTCTTCATTCGTTGATCGTTCTTTTTCTGAAAATTTGGTGTTGGCAAAGCAATATTTGCGTGGAATATTTCTCCCAGTATACAAATTTAAACTTCATGATTGATGATAAACACAGTCTGCGGCAA
Organism: Thereuonema tuberculata; assembly: GCA_023159025.1. Taxonomy (NCBI): domain Eukaryota; kingdom Metazoa; phylum Arthropoda; class Chilopoda; order Scutigeromorpha; family Scutigeridae; genus Thereuonema; species Thereuonema tuberculata. Next base: position 108,923,343 of record JAFIDM010002131.1, read on the forward strand.
TTAGATCACCTGATACGCCAACCGTCCTTTTACTTTAAATTACCATTCATTACAGCGGCGCTCACAACATTGTTTTATAGCTTCAGCCCACTTCGTTGTTCTTAATGTCACATATTCTGATTAGATTTATATTTGGAAGAAAAGTTAACAAATTTCTCACAAAACAAACAGTGAGTATCACTGGAAACTTGACCCTCAACTAAGCGTGCACTTTTCTTTGGCATTTCTTCACAGCTTGCCTTCCGTTTTACAATGTACTTTTTTTTCATCAGTAAATGATTTTCGACCCGAAGTATGAACACTTATTCCAGAAGTTGCAACTACATCACTTTTACGGCTCATTTATACCATATGCTCATTTTTTTGCGAAATTTTAATTGTCCATTGTTTTGTCCATTGTCTGTTTTTTGTTTACAAATCACACAAATTTCAGGAGTCTCCATTTTCAAAAAGGAAATTCAATCTGAAACAAAACTGAAATTAGTTCTTATAATGCTACAACTACATAAAAGCAGAAAAATCACAGCGTAACAAAAATAACAACCTAATACGACACATCACTCAGTCCGCCATTTTTAAATCCATTTTTCGGGGTATTCCCATGGTTGGATTTTGTCTGATTTTGGATATGTTGTTCAGTAATGACTACTGATTCAAAATCAATTCAAAAAGCTTCTGTTGCAATTTTGCCCATGTTCACGGTATTTTTCATTTAGTTTGCCTGGACTACTCATTGTCATTCCATTTAATAAGATGAATTTTATTTAAGAAGATTAAGGAAAGAATTTTTCCAAGTTTTGTATATGCTTATTTAAATCAAAGATATGTACGAGTCATGTAATCAAGATTATGAATATTATTCGAGTTAATTTGGTGTAAGTCTAACGTTATGTATTTAAGTACAAGATTCCTATCAAAAGAATTTACTCAGTGCTACTAAGTAAAAGTTTATGGGCCTTTATTCTGTGCTTAAAGATAAATAGTCAGTAAAGTAGAATTACAAATATATATTCCTGATAAGCTTCTCAGTTATTGTAGTCAGTAATTCTTAATATTTGTTTTTCTTAAATTCCACTCACTGACCCATTGGATGATTCCCACAAAATACAATTAAAAAAAAAAATGGGCTTTAACTATTAAAAAAATTTTATTTGCTGGTGCCAATTCTGCAACGAATTCGCATAAAAAGACTGCTTTTGGACTGAATTATTATGATCCATAAAAAATAAATAAGAATTTTATTTATGATTCTAAAATAATTTAAGCTTAAAAGTTAGTCTTTCTATAAAAACTTACAATTGCCAAATGAAAGAAGAGCCTTCCATTTTAACACTCATTCAATATGACGTCATTTCCGTTCCAATGGGATTTTTTTTTTAATAGAGGAAACTGAGAGTCACATTGAAATAGGAAGCAACTAAGGAGTTCATTTCATAGATTGATCATTTCTTAGTCTTTCTTATTTGAAATTCATTAAAAATCTCTTGACAAAATAAACTTAGACTAGATATCGACTGAGAATTAAAAACATCCAAAGGAACTTTTGCCTATTTTTCATTTATGAAATCGTGAGGTTTTTTTTTTCCTTTTTTTTTTTTTTTTATAAATTATGAAAAAAAAATTACAAACCTAAGTTTCCCTTACTTTTAGACTTTTTTCCTTCGAAACACGAGGCTCATCCGTTCATTCAGTCTGTCTATGTGTCTTTCAACCATTGTATGGATCTTCTTGTCTATTGAAGGACCAGAGGTTTTGACATTGGAAGTGGATTTGCGCGAAGACATAAATTCCCACAGAAAAACAATGGAATGACTTGGATTCATTTGTGTCTAAGACAACTTATGTTATTAGAATAAATACTTTCATAAAAATGAAACATTGTTTCTATTCTTTTGATAACAAAGCGAAAATAAAAGTAGGCATTTCGTTTCAAAACTTTAAAAAACTATAGTAAAGAAATTTTAAGGAAACCCAGATTCCCATTGTTCATATGAAGAAAGACATCGATTGAAATCCATTGTTTACTTGAAATATTTTTCTATTGGAATTTTTGTCACCTTCAAGAGATTATTTCTCGAAAAAGACCTGTAGGAAAAAATTCGAAATCGTCTCTAATTCTTATTTGTTCTTATCAAGTTTCCAGAAAGATCGACGCAATGATTAAAGACGATGATTTATTGGATGAGTCTCATTTTTGTAGGAAAATAGACTAAAAATAAAATGATTTAATAGTTTAAGAAATTCTTTTAAGCCATTGATTTTTCTTTTGTTTTTTTTCTAGTCATGTCTCTCAAGGCTATTGTTCTTCTTACTCTGTTCGTGTTCGTGGTTTGTTGTTGGGTCTCTGAAGCCAGATATCTTCCAACAAGAGGCGACGATACCCGAAGAGAAGAAATCAGAGAATTCCTGCGAGAGGTAAGTGACCCCCACCCCGCTTTTTATGGATTCCCAGGGGCTGATTAACGTCACTAAAACCATTCATAAAAGTAAGGAAGAAACTGTTCAGTTTCTCTGAATAACTCATTTAAACAATAAATCACATCAAAGTTTTAATAATTTTAGTTCTCATAAATTTCTTTCAACATCGGTTATTTCCTGATCAATTTCCTCTGATTAATGTCTTCCAAATAGGAATTTGGAAACCCACTAATACAATCCTCTGGAGCTTAACCCGGAAGTGCCTTCAGACTTTGACAGGAGGGAGAATTTACAAACAATGAATTTCACAACTACATCTCCCTTTTCTTCGCTTTATGAAAGCTGTTGAAAACGTGTCTATAAAAAAGACAGTTCAGAAAACTCGAAAGACTCCACTAAAAGCGGAAACCTAAAAGTGGAAGGAAGGAGATTCGGTACCTTTTGTTTCTTTCTTCCAGTCGTGAAAATAGTAGAAACGAGAAGAATTTGGGAATGTTTTTTTTTAATATTTGCTGAAAGCGAACCAGTTAGGATTTTCCTAAAAATGTTAATAAAATTCTTTCCTAATTGTCTGAATCCAATTAAATAAGTCGTGCAAAAGGGTTTCAATAGGATTAAGAAGAGGATTAATATTATTTGTTTAAGACAGGATAAAAATCCATTGTTTTATTTCTAATAGTTTTTTTTTATGATAATTTTTCTTTAATCTTCTAGTATTAATTTAACGACAAAAACAAATACTCAAAAAAAAAAATATATTTACAAAATATAAAAGTTCCACTATCTCTTAAATATGCATGTCAAATTTCAAGATGATTCCTCTGAGCTAATCTTCAATTTCTATTCCATGCTTCAATTTAATAAGGCATGAGTTGAGATCCAAAGGAAGCAAAATCTTTTAAAGTAAATTTAAAAAAAATAGGCGTATTCAGTCCATCTGCGGTGACTGTGGGTTTTTTTTCTGATGTTTTTATAGATATTCCAAAATTTGAATGGTAATGATGCTTGCTTTTTTTATTAAGTAGAACGGCTTCAGGAACGGATTCTATGTTTCAATAATTTTTTTTCTGAATTTTTCCACGATTGAAATATCAAAAGTACAAAAGCGAAAAACAAATGGGAATAATTTTTATCCCCTCGACGCCCCCTTGGAATGAAATAGAGGCTGTCTTTCATGTATTATTAACACTTTATGACTTTTCATTTCAAAGACCTTTGTTTTTATTATTATTATTATTAAAGTAGAAAAAAAAAACCAGTCGCTGTCCCATGACATTCTTTAGGGGTCGTCCATTAATTACGTGAGGTCAAAAGGGGGAGGGGGGGTCCGGCAAAATCTCACTAAATCTCACCAAGGGGGAGAGGGGGGGTCCAAATTTTTGAAAAAACACCTCACGTAATTAATGGACG